>JAOTQJ010194121.1:0-21026 GCA_025642045.1 Solanum sejunctum
CTTTTATTCTTAAGGATTTAACTTAGAGCAAAATTAACTTTTGGTCCCAAACTTTACCAAATTGAACCAATTAAGGAGTTATGGGTTCTAACTTACGGGGTCTAACACTAGGCACATTTTCAGGTGCTTTTTGAGGTCGTTACAATAAAATATTCATCCAAGATTTTTTTAGTAAATCTTAAACATGCATATGAATTCATAAGAATGAAAAAGAAGACTAACATTGTTCTGTTGAAGAAACTTGTTTGAAGAACTAGATCTTCTAAACCTTGAAGATTATTTTGTAGTATTCTTTTTTTCGAAAAGGAGAGAAAGCAAAAAAATCCATCTTTTCATAGGACCATATCTATTTAAAATTTTACTGTCCCTTTCTAAAAGGTATGTCTTTTCATAAAATGTATGCCTTTTCATAAAAGGTGTGTCTTTTCATGAATAGATACCTTTTTTTATAAGTTTCCATCATAATTATATGAAAAGGTTCATGAGTTTTAACTTATCTAAAATAAACTCATATCAATAAATATTTATATTTTATGCCTAAATATATAATACTTTATTAGATAAAAAATGAACTTCCTTAAATGATAGCATATTTATGTACAAATATATTCATATGTGAGTCCATAAATTACTAATAATTTTCCATTTGGACCACATGTATTTCTGAAAATTTGTACATGGATGAAATTCTATTGTTACAAATTTTTGCTATCTTAATTTAAAATTTCAAAAACAATCTTGTCCATAGATAATACCAATATAAGATCAAAGCGGTTTTCGAAACATATATTCATGACTAAACCCATCAATGGTCACAAATATCATCAATACCAATGACATAGTTCAAATATGAAATTGTATGCAAAATGATCTAAATCATGTCTATTTTCAACTAGTCCTACTCGATAACTTGAACAGTCCAAAACAATATGTTATACCTTGTGCAAAATCACAATATAAAGTTAATATCTTTATTACTAGAGTTATCAATAAATATATGAAATTTGTAAATTTCATAAAATTTTAGTCTGTATAGAAAAAAAACTTTAACACGTAAAAAACATAATTAAATACAACACTCCTACTATACTAGCTTATCCTCGAATCTGCCAACCCCCATATGAGTCACATGTCTCGACTTGAACATAAAACTTACTCATAACATGGTGAATGCGGAACCCGAGGCACCCCATCCAAGCCCCTTAGCATTCATAATGTAGTTATAGGTATGAATCAAAGTACACCGAGATTTAAAAGTGAAAAATAGGGCTAAGGGATACATTCAAGCATTTAAAAGCATGGAAACAACAAGTCAAACTTCAAAATCACATCATCCAAAAATACCATCTACATAATAACTTAGCGGGCGCTAAGATATACCCAAAGCCCCACTCCAATATACAAGTCATGAATTCATAACATAAAAAGTAAATATCCCCATAATACAACTCAAAATAAAATCTCAAAAGTACAATAAAAAGAGGGAAAAGGTGTAGTCTCCAAACTAGATAGCTTCCCAATCAACTAGTCTTGAATGTTGGAAGCTAACGACGTGCCAATGGAGGAGGAGGAGCGTCGGTCCTTATATGGTGATATCATATAGGAAAAATAAATATTAGTACATTGGAATATACTAAGTATGTAAGATATAATGCAAACATGAAATTATAAGACTATCATTCAAAACATGCATGTCCATAGCCAAATAATGTAGCTCAATATGGAGTAAAGATCAATGTTTCTTATGGAAACACATGTTTTTAGGATCATAGATGTTAAATACATAACTTGGGACAAGACCATAATCGTCATATATAGATTGTTTACTAGTCGAACTCACTCTCAAAAACCTAACTTAATCTATATATAGTATTTACAAAATAACCCTAGAATTTACACAGAAAAGACAGCTGGCAGCTGGTATGCCTCACAATTATGACTCATAGGATGACCTATTAGTCGTAATTGGGACCTTGTATCAGGTTCTTGGAATCTTGGACTCAACTGGCATGACCCACTGGTACGAGTCATTGCTTGGGCTACGTCTCATATGCTCCTCTCGTAGTCTAGGCCTTCATTGTTTGGTCTAACATTTTGGCTCTCTGGTTCCTGCTACTAGTCCACCTATACGAGTTATAGGATGGCCTCGTAGGAGTGACCTCAACTTAGCAGATTTCTAATTTTTAACCACAACATAGAATCCAACATAACCCCTTCGGTTGACTCAACGAGTCCTTTTACCAAGTTGTACTCCGTCAATTGCTTATGCATGCATATCTTAGTTTAACGTTGCTATTGTGGATCTACTAGCCATAGCCTACAAGGGCTCCTATGGTGGAACATAGTCAATGGGAGAGGGGTTATTTTTAAGGATACCTTACCAAATCCCACCTCAATACCTCATTCGGTGCTAAGTCAATCCCATGAAATACTTTAAGAATATTAACACAGTCATGTAATCATAACTTTTAGAACCATAAGTAGCATCATATATGAGTAACTCTTAACTTGGAATCTACTTAAGTGAGGATTGTCCTTTCATCTTGATGGTCCATCTCAAACATCATTAAGGGCTTTGTAACATGCTGACATCTTTTATAACATTTATAACTTTCATAACATACTTTTAGCCCTTATCATCATCATACCGAAATTCATCATAAACATAGAGGACTCGTGTACTTTAAAACACATGAATCAAGAGTATTAAGTAATATCATATTGAAGCTCATAAACTAAACCAATCATATACAACCCACATAATTATTGGAAAACCCTAGGTTATGAAATCATGTCATTCATCTTGAAACCTATAAGAATTAATAATACATCATCACGATGCAACATTAGAGTTGAAATAAAATATATCATTAAAACATCCTTTAAATCATGCTTATGGGGTTCATAACTTTTTCAATATCTGAAAGAAAGGGTAAACGAAAAAGTGTCATGACCCAAGCCTAGGTCCTAGATGTAACACGACGAATAGGAATCCAAAGAGACCCAAACAAGCCTCTTAGAATATCAATCACAAATCCTTGGTCGTAAAAGCAATGTATTCAACAACTATAGTTAATATAAGGGAAGTGGAACTAAGGGAAGTCTTTGTTGATCATAAAAACATAAAGAGTCAAGCTTACAACATAAATACATCATAATGTTCCAACAACACCTCTAAACTTAGAATAGAGCGGAGGCCAATACAATTTCCGGGCTCATCCTAATAATATCATATGGTCAACATCAAGAAGTCTTAGGAATAACAAGAGAAAGTAGAAAGTGTCCCCGAACTTGAAGACTCACTAAGCTTTTCTTCGAATAATCTCACTAGCCACGTAGAGGATGATCAAGAGGAGCTTTAGTCCTTACATGGTGATATCATGTAGGCATAAAGTATGCGTTAGTACATTTGAATGTACTAAATATGTAGGATACAATGCGACAAGACATAAGCCTTTATAATCAAAATGCATAATCATAGTCAATAGATAACATAATTTTAATATGGCATGCATGATCAATGCTTGAAGTAAAATATATGCTTATAAATTATTCAACTTTCATAGAACGTAATGTATATGTAGGAAGAGACATCAACCAAGAAAGAATTAGACCAAACAAGCTACAACTTAGAATCTCGATGATTACCCCTCATCGGTAAAGAGGTGGTTTACTTGCCAAGATAAACTTACTTCACCTTATAGGAGCCTGTCCCATTTCAGAGAAGTGACACCCCTTGCGGGAAACTGTCTCATTTCGAGACAGATTTCATGAGAAACTTCGCCTTACGGGAGCTTGTCCCATTTCATGAAGAATTTCAAGAGAGAGTGCACTAAAAGGATCCACTAGTATAGCAAGAGTATAACATAATCCTATGTTGGCACATAGTCCAAGGAAAGAGAGTAAACCCTCCATCCATCAGTGCTAAGTCTAATCCCATGAAATACTTATAATAATAATACTTTGATAACTTGCAATAAACATAGAATAATGACACGAGTAGCTCTTAAACATCTTTGATGTCTAATGGTCAGCCTAACTTTAAAAACATAATAGTAGATCATCATCAAACATTACCCTTGCATTAACATCAAAGGCTCACAAGAGGTAAGATCTTTGAAAGAGGGCTTAATCCGGCATTACAATATAATAGACTTTTTCATGAATTCAATACATCTTTTGAAAGCCCAAAATAATCATAAAGTCACTTGACTCATAAATCATGCAATAGATCATCAATAACTCTAAGAATACTTATCAAGACATTTTAAGAGTGAAGTAATATGAGAAAACTCAATATAAATCAACCCACCAACACATAGTAAAAACCTCATGTAAGATACCTTGAAATCCAGCATCAAGTCTCATAATAGATCATAGATTCATAGCTCAAAACATGAATAAATAATTAGAATTTTATAAAACCCCAACATAATTTATAATCAAAATTCATAATAAGAGATACCCATAGGTAATCCAACTTGAAAACATGAAATTTTCATAAAAAGGAAGGTTTGGTACCATGGGTGAAAGGACCCAATGGTTGAAACCCACATACCTCAAACTTGGGTTTTGTTGATGTAGTGTTGAAGGAGACTTGAAGCTTGAATAGAGTTCTTGAGATCTGGAATTAAGCTTGAGACACTTGAATCTGGATAAAATATTTGGTTAAGTGCTGGAGATGGTTTTGAAAGGGTTTTGAGTGATATAGAGTTGTAAAATGGCTAAGTATAGGTGTTTTTAAGCATGAGTGGGCATGGCTATGACCCTAAGGCCCTTGGGCTGAAAAATAATTTTAGCATAAAATTAACACAAATTCGCGCCCCTGGCATGTCGTGGCTAGTGCGCGGATCGCCATTGGAAAATGAATTTTTTGAAAAATTATTTTTCACTACGGGTCCTCTAAAATTGAGGTTATACCCACTCCCCACTCAATTTTGTCCTCTGATCATGAATATGAATTAAATTTTTGATATCATGCATGGATTTTTAGATATATGGAATTACGATTATGGGCATTTTTGAGACACATTTTTAGGGTATTTTAATATCTTCCCCTTGGGAACATTCATCGCCGAATGTCAAAGAATGTAGAAAAGAGAAGTAAACATGAAAAATTTCAGCCTGACAATGCAACAAATACATTTAAACATCATTTCAAAATTCTCAAAATGAATTTAAAAAATCACCATAAACTTGTCAACATGAACACGAATGCATGCAAAATGACATAAGGGCTGAAATTTAAGATTTGGTATTATAGGAGGGACTTAGTTTGCTATCTTAACCTTAATAGAATGAAATAGGTATGGATATCATCTTTTTATGTCCGCTCAAGCTTCTCAAGTGATGCTTTCAACTTGTTGATTCCTCTAAAGAAACTTGATGGGTGCAACATCTTTGTTCCTCAACCTTTCCACATGTCCATACAATATCCCCACTGGGACCTCCTCATAGGTCAAATTATCCTTTGCGACACCCATAACCTCTAAGGGCACTATAGCACTTGGGTCACCCAGACACTTCCTCCATATCCATACATGAAAGACCGAATTAACCATATTCATATCCATAGGCAACTCTATCTTATAAGCAACCTTACCAACCCTCAAAATTCTATAAGGACCCACAAACCTTGGGTTCAATTTACCTTTCTTGTTAAACGGAACCACACCGATCATTGGAGAAACTTTCAAATAACATAATCATAAACATCAAGCACACATAGCCTACCTTGGTACCTACAGATCCCATCTCCTCCTTAGGAGAAAACCCTCTACTTTACCAACCTTTACCAAAGACTTCAATTCTAGCAATATGGGGTCAAGGTCTTATTTTGCCTTTACTTACTCAATCAAAGAAGACCTAGAACCATCAACAACCACTACACCACCATTATCAAGTTCATCTAACCTAACCTCTAATCAAGCCAACCGGTGAACCTCTCTAGCCACCTATTTGCCACCATCATTAACATGAGCTAAACTACCCATATACACCCTACTTAGAGTATCGACCACAACATTAGCTTTGAAGGGGTGATAATGCACACTTCTATCATAATCTTTAAGGAGCTATAACAACCTTCTTTGTCTCAAGTTAAGATATTTTTGGGTGAACACCTATTGGAGACTCTTATAGTCAGTAAACACATCAACATGAACCCCATACAAGAAGTGATGGCAAATTTTCAAAGCAAACACCACGAGCACCAATTCAATATTATGGGTGGGATAATTTTTCTCATGCACATTAAGTTGTCTAGAGGCATATACTATTATCTTACCACTTTGAATCAAAACACACCCTAAACCAATTCTTGAGGCATTAAAATATATAACAAATCCTTCCAACCTTTTTGATAGAGCCAAGATAGGAGCGGATACGAGCTTATCTTTCAAAGTTTGGAAACTCTTTTTACACTCATCAGTCCACATAAATTTCACCTTCTTTTGTGTCAATTTAGTCAAAGGAGAAGCAATATAAGAGAAACCATTCACAAACCTCTGGTAATAACCCACCAAACCCAAGAAACTTCTAATGTCCGCTGGAGTCAAAAGTCTATGAAACACCCCAAAAAGTGCCCGAAAATGTGCCTCAAAAATACCCATAATCATAATTTCTATATATCTCAAAATTCGTGCATGATATCAAAAATTCAACTTTATATTCTTGGTTAATGGTTATAATTGATTGAAAAATGGGTATAACCTCAATTCTAAAGAACCTATAGAAAAATTTGTTTTTCAAAGTTTGTGCAAAACAGTATGGCAGCACATTGGTTAGCATCGTGAAGCAGTGTATTTTGTTGTCAGTTTTTCTTATTTTGGCCTAAGCTTTAGGGTCTTGGGACTAAGCCTACCCATGTGTAAAAACACCTATACTTAGTCATATTTTAACTCCATATCATACAAGGCATTACCCAAAACGCTCTCTAAAACTTAGACAAATATTTCACAGAAATCTAAGTGTTCCAAAACTCATTTCGGATCTCAAGGATTTCATTCAAGCTTCAAGTTCTGATTCAAATCTTCACCAAGAAAATATCCAAATTTGAGGTACGTGGGTCTTAACCATTGGATCTTTTCATCCATGGTGCCTAACCTTCCGTTTTACCTAAAATGCATGTTTTCAAGTTAGATTATCTATGGGTATCTCTTACTATAAAAGTTGATTATAAACTATGTTGGGGTTTTACGAAATGTTGTCTGTTTGAGCATGTTTTGAGTTATGAATCTATGACCCATTATGTGATTTGATGAGGGATTTTGATATATCGTGCAAGAGGGTATTACATAGTGTTGGTGGATGGTTTTACACTGATTTTTCTGATATGATTTCACTATTGGTTACATAATTTTATACCAGCATTAAATACCCACTAAGTGTTTGATAATATAAGGTTTCCTGATCTACTGAAAGTTTATTGCATGGTTTATGAACTAAGTGACTTTTAAAGATGAAAGGAGTGCATATGTATGCCATTTTCATGAGAAGTAGCTATAGTGCTGTAAGTTGACCATACTTAGTTAAAGAAGTGATATGCCTCAACGACTATGATGGAAGGTGGTATGCCCATCTACCAATTAGTGGGGTATATTCCTCAATCACTTTGATAGTGGGTGGTCATGCTCATCTACTAGTTGAGGAGTATATTCTACAGCCACTTTAATAGAGTGGTGGTGGTCATGCTCATCTACCAATTGGGGGTATATTCCTTAATCACTTTGATAGGGGGTGGTCTTGCTCATCTACTAATTGGAGGGTAGATTTCTCAATCACTTTGAGGTGAGTGGTCATGCCCATCTACCAATTAAGGGGTAGATTTCTCAATCACTTCCCAAGGGAGTGGTTATCCCTTGGATTCCAAGTACTAGTTTTCTTGGTCTATAAAGATGGTCTCTTCCTACATGTGTAAATGTTCTATATAAGCATATTTTACTTCAAGCATCATTTATGCATGCCATATTATTACTATGATCATCCATTGCATATATTTATGCATTTTGATTATGTTGCCTATCTCTTGTTGCATTACATCCAACATACTTAGTACCTTCAAATATACTAATGCGTACTCTATGCCAACGTGATGTTACCATGTAGGAAGCGGAGCTCCACTTGATCATCTTCCTCCTCTCGTGGCTTGTACTATCTTTGAAGCAAGTTTGGTGAATCCTTTACTCCAAGGATGATATCTATAAATCTTATGTTCTGTAAAGACACTCTTTCTGTCGTTGTATTCTTTTACTATAAGGGTGAGCAAGGAAAGTTTCTTGGCTCCCGCTCTATTCTATCAATGCATACACATCAACATAAAAAACCTTTAACATACCTGTGAAGTCTTACTCCAAGTCTACTAATCCATAAAGGGGTATGATTGAGAATGCCATCGGTCATCCTTAAAACTCCTATCAACCGATGGACAATGTCTCAACTTATGATCCTTTGCATCACACTTCAAATATGTACTTGAGCAGGCCAAACGATCTCCCAGATGGTACTTTCCATACTTATAGCACAGAGGAGAAACTTGAACGCCAACACCCTTTCCTTTCCTTTGAGAATATGGACAACTAGGAATCTTGTGGAATATCTTGCCACACCCAAAGCATGCACCTGTGTTCCTCCAACATGTTCCACTATGTTTTCTCCCACATATTAGGCACCTAGGGCGAGTCATCCCATCATTGCCACCTTCAACTTGGACCCTCCTTCTCCCTTCCTTTGAGGCCACAGGGCAATCTATCATCTTATGCCCAACACCACCAAACTTTAAATAACCCTCAACTTCTGCCAAACACCTCTTTTGATGTTTCTTGCCACACCCTATACAAGTGAGAAAAGGGATGCTTTTCTTCTTGTACTTGGGAACCCATAGACTAGTAGAAGATGAGGCACCACCAACTCGGTCCCTTTTATTCTCACTCCCCTTCCTCTTGTCCCTTGAAGTCTCAGGAGCACCCACTTGGTGATTAAGTTAAATGGTTACAACTATGGTCAATAGCCATAGAGCATTACGAATATCCACATTTGACATGTCACTGTTGGGAAGTTGACCCCCAAGAAAGAGATGGTCACCACCTTATCTACTACTCTGAATAGATTAAGATATTTTTTGATACACAATGATTAAGAATGAGAAATAAGCCATAGAGGACCTAGCTCTACCACACGACTTAGACCATGATATCATATGTTCAACATAAAGAAGTCTTAGGCATAGCAAGAGAAAGTAGGTAGTGTCCCCGAACTTGAGGACTCACCAAGCTTTTCTTTGAATAATCTCCCTATCCACGTGGAGGATGATCAAGAGGAGCTCCGATCCCTACATTGTTATATCATCTAGGCATAAAGTATGCATTAGTATGTTAGAAAGAACTAAGTATGTAGGATGCAATACAACAAGACATAAGCCATTATAATCAAAATGCATAATCATAGACAACAGATAACATAATTTTATTATGACATGCATGATCAATGATTGAGGTAAAACATGCTTATAAATCATTCAAGTTGCATAGAACATAATGCATATGTGGGAAGAGACGTTAACCGAGAAAGAATTAGACCAAGCGACCTACAACTTGGAATCAAGATGATTATCCCTCATTGGTAAAAAGGTGATTTACTTACCAAAGTAAACCATACTTCACCTTATGGGAGCCTGTCCCATTTCGAAGAAGTAAACCCCCTTGCGGGAACCTGTCTCATTTCGAAAAGGATTTTATGAGAAACTTCGGCTTACGGGAGCCTATCCCATTTCACTAAGAATTTCAAGTGAGAATGCACTAAATGGAACCACTTGTATAGCAAGGGTATAACATAATCCTATATTGGCACATAGTTCAAGGAAAAAAAGCAAACCCTCCATCCATCGATGCTAAGTCTAATTCCACGGAATACTTATAATAATCATACTTTAATAATTTGCAATAAACATGGAATCATGACATGAGTAGCTCTTAAAGATCTTTGACATCTAATGCTGAGCCTAACTTTAAAAATATAATAATAGATCATCATCAAACATTACCTTAGCATTAACATCCAAGGCTCACAAGAGGTAAAATCTTTGAAAGAGCACTTAATCCAGCATTACAACATCATAGACTTTTTCATGAATTTAATACATTTTTTGAACACTCAAAATCATCATAAAGTCATTTTCACTCTTAAATCATGCAATAGGTCATCAATAACTCTAAGAATCCATGTCAAGACATTTTATCAAATACTTGATGGGTGTATAATGCTAGTTTAAAATCATGCAATTCAAGAGTGAAGTAATATGAGAAAACTCAATGTAAATAAACCGACCAACACATCATAAACCATCATGTAAGATACCTTGAAATCCATCATCAGTTCTTATAATAGATCATAGATTTATAAGTCACAAAATGCATAAATAATTAGTATTTCATAAAACCACAACATAGTTTATAATCAAAATTCATAATAAGAGATACCCATAGATAATTCAACTTGAAAAACATGCAATTATCATAAAAAGGAAGGCTGGGCACCATGGGTCAAAGGACCCAATGGTTGTAACCTACATACCTCAAACTTGGGTTTTCTTGATGTAGTGTTGAAGGAGACTTGAAGCTTGAATATAGTTGTTGAGATCCAGAATTAAGCTTGAGAGACTTGAATTTGGATGAAATATTTGGTTAAGTGTTGGAGAGGGTTTTGAAAGGTCTTGAGTGATATAGAGTTGTAAAATGGCTAAATATAGGTGTTTTTATGCATAAGTGGGCATGGGGCTATGAACCCAAGGCCCTTGGGCCGAAATAGATTTTCAGGGAAAAATTAACACTAATCCACACACCTGGCGCATCCTGGCCAGGGTATGGATCGCCACTGGAAATCAAATTTTTTGAAAAATTAATTTTCACTATGGGTCCTCTAAAATCGGGGTATGCCCATATTCCACTTGGTTTTGCCTCCTGATCATGAATATGAAGTTGAATTTTTAATATCACACATGAATTTTGAGATGTGTGGAAGTTACAATTATGAGCATTTTTGAGGCACATTTTTTAGGTATTTTAGAAAGTCGATGGATTTTGTGGGTGAAAGGTAGCCAATTAAAAACCTTAAGGAAAGGGTTGAAGATTTGGAGAAGAAATTCCTTGAAAATCCTACCCTTTGTCTTACCCAATGCATACACATCAACATAAAAAACCTTTAACATACCTGTGAAGTCTTACTCCAAGTCTACTAATCCATAAAGGGGTATGATTGAGAATGCCATCGGTCATCCTTAAAACTCCTATCAACCGATGGACAATGTCTCAACTTATGATCCTTTGCATCACACTTCAAATATGTACTTGAGCAGGCCAAACGATCTCCCAGATGGTACTTTCCATACTTATAGCACAGAGGAGAAACTTGAACGCCAACACCCTTTCCTTTCCTTTGAGAATATGGACAACTAGGAATCTTGTGGAATATCTTGCCACACCCAAAGCATGCACCTGTGTTCCTCCAACATGTTCCACTATGTTTTCTCCCACATATTAGGCACCTAGGGCGAGTCATCCCATCATTGCCACCTTCAACTTGGACCCTCCTTCTCCCTTCCTTTGAGGCCACAGGGCAATCTATCATCTTATGCCCAACACCACCAAACTTTAAATAACCCTCAACTTCTGCCAAACACCTCTTTTGATGTTTCTTGCCACACCCTATACAAGTGAGAAAAGGGATGCTTTTCTTCTTGTACTTGGGAACCCATAGACTAGTAGAAGATGAGGCACCACCAACTCGGTCCCTTTTATTCTCACTCCCCTTCCTCTTGTCCCTTGAAGTCTCAGGAGCACCCACTTGGTGATTAAGTTAAATGGTTACAACTATGGTCAATAGCCATAGAGCATTACGAATATCCACATTTGACATGTCACTGTTGGGAAGTTGACCCCCAAGAAAGAGATGGTCACCACCTTATCTACTACTCTGAATAGATTAAGATATTTTTTGATACACAATGATTAAGAATGAGAAATAAGCCATAGAGGACCTAGCTCTACCACACGACTTAGACCATGATATCATATGTTCAACATAAAGAAGTCTTAGGCATAGCAAGAGAAAGTAGGTAGTGTCCCCGAACTTGAGGACTCACCAAGCTTTTCTTTGAATAATCTCCCTATCCACGTGGAGGATGATCAAGAGGAGCTCCGATCCCTACATTGTTATATCATCTAGGCATAAAGTATGCATTAGTATGTTAGAAAGAACTAAGTATGTAGGATGCAATACAACAAGACATAAGCCATTATAATCAAAATGCATAATCATAGACAACAGATAACATAATTTTATTATGACATGCATGATCAATGATTGAGGTAAAACATGCTTATAAATCATTCAAGTTGCATAGAACATAATGCATATGTGGGAAGAGACGTTAACCGAGAAAGAATTAGACCAAGCGACCTACAACTTGGAATCAAGATGATTATCCCTCATTGGTAAAAAGGTGATTTACTTACCAAAGTAAACCATACTTCACCTTATGGGAGCCTGTCCCATTTCGAAGAAGTAAACCCCCTTGCGGGAACCTGTCTCATTTCGAAAAGGATTTTATGAGAAACTTCGGCTTACGGGAGCCTATCCCATTTCACTAAGAATTTCAAGTGAGAATGCACTAAATGGAACCACTTGTATAGCAAGGGTATAACATAATCCTATATTGGCACATAGTTCAAGGAAAAAAAGCAAACCCTCCATCCATCGATGCTAAGTCTAATTCCACGGAATACTTATAATAATCATACTTTAATAATTTGCAATAAACATGGAATCATGACATGAGTAGCTCTTAAAGATCTTTGACATCTAATGCTGAGCCTAACTTTAAAAATATAATAATAGATCATCATCAAACATTACCTTAGCATTAACATCCAAGGCTCACAAGAGGTAAAATCTTTGAAAGAGCACTTAATCCAGCATTACAACATCATAGACTTTTTCATGAATTTAATACATTTTTTGAACACTCAAAATCATCATAAAGTCATTTTCACTCTTAAATCATGCAATAGGTCATCAATAACTCTAAGAATCCATGTCAAGACATTTTATCAAATACTTGATGGGTGTATAATGCTAGTTTAAAATCATGCAATTCAAGAGTGAAGTAATATGAGAAAACTCAATGTAAATAAACCGACCAACACATCATAAACCATCATGTAAGATACCTTGAAATCCATCATCAGTTCTTATAATAGATCATAGATTTATAAGTCACAAAATGCATAAATAATTAGTATTTCATAAAACCACAACATAGTTTATAATCAAAATTCATAATAAGAGATACCCATAGATAATTCAACTTGAAAAACATGCAATTATCATAAAAAGGAAGGCTGGGCACCATGGGTCAAAGGACCCAATGGTTGTAACCTACATACCTCAAACTTGGGTTTTCTTGATGTAGTGTTGAAGGAGACTTGAAGCTTGAATATAGTTGTTGAGATCCAGAATTAAGCTTGA
Organism: Solanum sejunctum; assembly: GCA_025642045.1. Lineage (NCBI taxonomy): Eukaryota > Viridiplantae > Streptophyta > Magnoliopsida > Solanales > Solanaceae > Solanum > Solanum sejunctum. The sequence goes on from JAOTQJ010194121.1 coordinate 13,522, forward strand.
GAGACTTGAATTTGGATGAAATATTTGGTTAAGTGTTGGAGAGGGTTTTGAAAGGTCTTGAGTGATATAGAGTTGTAAAATGGCTAAATATAGGTGTTTTTATGCATAAGTGGGCATGGGGCTATGAACCCAAGGCCCTTGGGCCGAAATAGATTTTCAGGGAAAAATTAACACTAATCCACACACCTGGCGCATCCTGGCCAGGGTATGGATCGCCACTGGAAATCAAATTTTTTGAAAAATTAATTTTCACTATGGGTCCTCTAAAATCGGGGTATGCCCATATTCCACTTGGTTTTGCCTCCTGATCATGAATATGAAGTTGAATTTTTAATATCACACATGAATTTTGAGATGTGTGGAAGTTACAATTATGAGCATTTTTGAGGCACATTTTTTAGGTATTTTAGAAAGTCGATGGATTTTGTGGGTGAAAGGTAGCCAATTAAAAACCTTAAGGAAAGGGTTGAAGATTTGGAGAAGAAATTCCTTGAAAATCCTACCCTTTGTCTTACCTTTGAAAATTTTGAGGAATTTGAAATGAAGAGAATTAGAGTGAATGAGGGGTTTGGGTCTGATAATGGGTTGTTTAAGGTCTCAAATGACATAGTTTAGGCTTAGGGTGTAACACCTCCTATTTCATTCCACCTAGTCTAAGTGAATTTACCAGAAAAGTTGAGAAAATATCTTTGAAAAAGTCACTAGAAGAAGCCACGAAGGGCCATCTATGGAATGTAGAGTGATCTACGATTCGTAGATGTGACCTCGCAATTGACCATATGACTTCTAGAATTTTCTAAATTTGTGGCCTATGTACGAGTCCTTCTAGGGGCCATACTTCCTTCCATGAGTCATGGAACAGGTTTCATGGTTTGAGTCTTTGAAAATCAATTTTCTAGATATTGAACCACATTAACAAGATGACTTGTAATCCATTTCACAGCTCGTAAAAAGGGGCTCATAGAAACTAAGTTTGAATTTACAATAACCAATTTCTGAGCATCTCCCATCCATGTGATGCCTTTGATGACACGTAGATGAAATTACAATTCATAAATATGGTTTTGTGATTCCCTTTAGCAGTTTCAAGGAAAGATACTTTTGTATTTTTCCTCCCTTTTAATTAAAATCCTGGATGGTTTAGGGTTAATATGGACCCCTTATCAGTATCCTATCCTCATTCTACACTTAGAAATCTTAAGAGCATTAAAAAAGTGAGAAAATCTAACATTTTTAGTACTTGAAAATTATTTAAGAGTTGATCGTTATATTTTTTATAATTTCAGGTATGTAAGGCTTCCTAAATTATAGAAATAAGTTCGTCCATGTGGCTTATCAACTAAATGGTCAAATTGGAGCATATAAATTGATTAGCCAAATTTCATAATCCAAATCTTCAAGTTGCTTACATTTATTGTATTGTTTTCATGCATATTTATGAATGAATTGATGAGTTGCATGCTGGTTACATGAAATTGGAGTATTAAGTCAAATTTGACATTATGAACCGTAAATTGCATTTATTCTAAGTAACCTTATTGCATTGACTGAACTGAGATCATGATTGTGAATGTCTAAGTTGAATAACTTAAGCATGGTTGAGCATGTAGAGCATATTATTTCTCTCTCTCTCTCTCTCTCTCTCTCTCTCTCTCTCTCTCTCTCTCTCTCTCTCTCTTATATATATATATATATATATTTGTAGGATTGATAGTCTTGATTGTTAATTTGTTGAGTGATTGAATGGAGTTTGATTGGAATTAATATGAATAGTCATTTTAGTTGATTGATATGAGCATATTGAGTCATGAAAGGAGTATTGATTATCAATAAGGACATGAGTAAATTAAAATTTCAATGCATAAGCTATGTTGCCAGTGTAGGATAGGGCTTATGTCTTCTTATGTCCTGAAAAGAATGACATTGATTGTGGATCCAGATTGGTTTGATTGTCTCTTGTTTTGACAAGTATTGGATGGTTGTGGAAATGATAGTGCAACCATGATATCATCATTAACTCATATGTTATAGTTGTCGGTTAGAGAAACTCTTTGATTATGCATAACCGATTTAACTGAGTTGCATTCTAGAGTTTCTTTTAGGAGCGTTATTTTACTATGCAAATCTCCTTTATTGAGTCGAGTTATGAATGGTTGAGTTGATTTGATTGATTTGCACTTGAGCTGACTTATTCTTTTAGCCATCTTACATACCAATATATTCAATGTGGCGACGTCTATTTAGGCCAACATCATTTAATGATGCAAATACAGATAGAAGCCTTTTAGCAAGCACATCGTTGAAGTCCTATTTCTTTCTTCTAAATTATGGTGAGCCCGCCATGATTTTGAAGGAGTCATTTTATTTACTTCATTAGCTAAGTATTTCATTTTGAGAAAGTCCAGGACTTGTCTTGGAATCTTTTAGATTGGATAGAGGCTTCACAGACATTGAGTAAAATTACTCAATTATTAATTATTTTCTAATTCTTGTTCATTAGAAACTATTATTGAAAGATATTTATTTAGTAAATTGATAGTTTTTCTTGAGTATTCTTTTGTTGTTAAGTATGATTGATTATGAGGCCAAATGATTCTCTTTGGAAATTAACCATGGTTCTTCAAGTGCTGGCCACACCAAGGATACCCTCTCAGGACATGACTTAGGATATATGAGAAAGTACAAAAATGTCCTTCATTAAAATTATCAGACCACGAACCATGACACTATGTATGGATTGTCGAATGAACCATGGACCATAGTTTGGCATCCTATTGAATTTTGAATCTTTAGACTCTTTGAAAACTGGCCTACGACCTTATTCCATGACTCATAGAACAATCTATAGGTAATAAAACCTTTTCATAAAATAGTCCCACACTTTAAAGAAATTCTCCAAAGTCAGGACCCATCTACTAGACAATTCTAGGCTCATAAAAAAACTATGAGTAATCTTATTATTTGTAGTTCTAACTTTAAAAATCTATTTTTCCATCAATCCAAGGCCTCATTTCATGAACTCTTTTTATGGTTCATAGTTTCATTTATGGACTGTAAAGACCCCTCTTAGTCCATGCTCATACTAACTCAAATTTTCATCCTGCCGAGTCCCATCCAGGAGACCCATTTGTGACCTATGATTTGAATTACGAGTCATAAATAAGGCTCATACTTTGGCTTGCAAAATTTTTAGTTCCACATTTTTTGCATTTTCTAACTTTCTAACTTACGGGTCCTTAAAATATCTCCCATTGGGAACATTCAGCCTCGAATGTGCTAAACTTAAGCCCTAAGGAGTTAAGAAAGCAGCTAACTGCCCAACCTGAATACAAAAATGCAATCTAAACATATTTTCATAAATATTCACACTCGCACTTTAAAAGTCATTCAAAATAGTTCCATAAACATATAATTATGCATAAACAATAGGAAAACTGAATTGCAAGGAATTTGAGGTCTTATGCAAGGAGAACTTAGTACCTTAGGTTTGAGTAGAGTGGAAAAGATGAGAATATTACTTCACTATGTCCATTTCCGTTTCCCCAGTCACACTTTCAACTTATTGGCTCCTCCAAAGTACTTTACGGAGTGCAACCTCTTGATTTTTTAACCTCTTCACTTGCCATTCTATGATCTCAATTGGAACCTATTCATAAATCTTCTTAACCTCTTCAATAGCAAGTCTAAAATCTCAACCGGAACTTATTCATAAGCTAAACTCTCTTTAATACTTACATCACCCAATGGAACTATATATAGAGCTTGGATCACCCATGAATTTCCTCTACATCCAAACATGGAATATTGAGTGAATCACGTTCATCTCCATTAGAAACTCAAATTCATAAGCAACCTTGACAACCCTCCTAACAATTTTATAAAGACCTACATATGTATGGCTCAATTTCCCTTTCTTTCCAAACAAGACTACCTCATCATGAGTGATACCTTCAAATAGACCCAATTATTAACATTTAACTGATGGTCTCTTCTCCTAATATTGAAGTGTGAATTTTGTTGACTTTGAGATGTTTTCAGTTTCTCCTTTACTAGTCTCAATTTTTTTCATAGCATCCACAACCAAGTTAGGTCCTTTGAAGACCATTTCACCAACTCCAAAACATCCAAATGGTGACCTATATTGTTTACCACATAAGGTCTCAAACGGTGCCATCATAATTTATGAGTGAAAGTTATTATTGTAGGTGAACTCAACAAGTGGTAGATATGAGCCTTACTTTCTTTGGATTCCAACACACAAGATGTCAACATATCCAAAAATGTTTGAATTATCCTTTTAACTTTCCCTGAGTAGCAAGGGCCTTTTGAAAAGATTTCCAAAAATTAGAGGTAAATTGGACTCTATTATCTGAGTTAATAGATAATGGAACCCCATGTAACCTCACCAACTCCTAGATACACAACTTTGCATAATCTTCAATACGAAATCTTATTTTGACAGGTAAAAAATGAGCTGACTTTGTTATTCTATTATCTATCACCCATATGGAATCAAAATGCCTTTTGGTCTTTGGCAAACCAACTACAAAGTCCATATTGATCTATTGACATTTGCAAGTGGGGATCTTAACATCATGGGGTAGGCCTCCCATTCTTTGATGTTCAACCTTAACTTGTTAACAATTGGGACATTCAACCACCAACCTTACTCTTTCCTTCTTTATACCTTCCCACCATAAAACTCCCTTAGGTCTCTATACATCTTAATAGAACCTAAATGATAGAATAGGAGAAATTGTAGGCCTCTTGCAAAATCAATCTTCTTAACCCATCAATAGTTGGCACTTACAATCTGTTTTTGTAATAAAATACTCCCTCTCCCTCTTGTGACAAAACCTCCACCTTGCCTTCTTTCACCAACGTCTTCAATTCAACCAAGGTGGAATGAAGGTCTTTCTTACACTTGATATACTTAATAAATAAAAACATGGAGCCATTTTATCACGACCCAAGCCTAGGACCTAGATGTGACACGGCGAATGAAGAACCCAAAGGAACCCAAACAAGCCTCTTAACTTATAGTTGCACATCATTGGTCGCAGAAGTATACAAAAGACATAAGGCATAAGAATAGGGGCAAAGGGGCTAAGGGGAAAGATTGTATAACATCATAAAAAAAACAAAGAGTCAAGCTCATATCATAGATACATAACATGTCCAACAAATACTTCTAATACAGAGATAATAGCGGGGGCCAAGACAAAGAAACTGGGCTCACCCTCATAGTCAAAATAGAACATAAAGAAGAATATCTTAATACATAATACGAACAACATAGACTAAGGTTCCTGAAGTGGAGGACTTACCAACTAGCTTAAGTAGTATCTAACTAGCCACGTGGAGAAGGAAGATGATCAACTTGGGAACCGATTCTTACATGGTGATATCATGTAGGCAAGCGTATGTGTTAGTATGTTTGAATGTACTAAATATGTAGGATACAATGCAATAAAAGATAGGCACCATAATTAAAATGCATACAATAGGCAATAGGCATAATATATCAATATGGAATATATGATCAACACATAAGGAAAACATGCTTAAGTAACTCATGCTCATATAGGATATCATATGTGTAGAATAGAGCATGACAAATATTCAAAGTACAAACCTCTTGGTTGGTTAGTGATGATTTCACCGATCACCCTAGTGTGTGAGGTACAAACTCGTCATCTAGGTTAGTGATAATCGTATCCATCACACTGGTGTATGAGGTACTAACCCCTCATCTAGGATAGTGATGATAGCACCCATCACCATAGTGTATTAGGTACAAACCCCTCATCTAAGTTAGCCGCAATCTCACCTACCACAATGGTGTTTGAGATATTAACCCCTTAAATAGGTTACCTAGATCGAGCATTGTCTAATGCAACACTTTATATAGAGTATATCATATACATAATCTCATTTCATCATCATACACTCAATCATATTGTATCTCATGTTTTGGACCTTCAACTCCTCAAGAAACCACATCCGGACATCTTATCAAACACTTAGAGGGTGTGTAATGCTAGTATAGAACCATGAAATATAAAGATGAAATAATGCAAGAAAATCCATTGTAAAACTACCAATTAACACCTTACAACACCCTCAAGCAACATACATCAAAACCCTTCCTCTAATCTTAAAATAAATCAAAGATTTATATCATAAAACTTAGCAGAACAGTCACAATTTCGCATAGCTTTAACATAGTGTACAGTGAATTTCATAATAAGCAAGACCCATTTATAAATCAACTTTAAATCATGGAATTTGTGTAAAAGGAGGCTTGGGTATCATGAGTGAAAGGAACTCATGAAAGAAACCCACATATCTTAGACTTTAAGTTCCTTAAAATTGAGTTGACAAAGAATGGAAGCTTGGAAGTGGGTCTTGGAATCCAAACTTGTTCTTGGGTTTCCTTGAAATTGGTATTGGGGTCTTGGTTGAGGTCTTGGGAGAATTGAGAGTGTATTTGATATGACTTTGATACTTTGGAATAGTGTTTAGATCTTTAGGAAGGTTAAGATATCATTGGAAGTCTAAAAAGGACATTAGAGTAATTAAAATTTATGAAGACGCCATTAGTGAACAGATGGAAAAATAGGAAAAGTATTATCTCACTAGAGACTTGACTAGTCATGTGGCACTCTCCGGGTCATATGGAGTTCCTGTGTGAAGTGTCTTAGAAAAAAATGGAAGTTGGGAAAACATGGAAAACTTGATGTCTCGTCGCTTTGACGGACCACCTCATGGGCCATGTAATGCTTCACGGTCCATTTGATGGTCCGTTGCACCATGCTTTGTTGCAAAAATAAGTCCACAGCACCTAACACCTAGTCCACATGATCCATCCCCCTTTAAACGGCCCATCAAGGGTTCCCATGGCCCCACCTTTAGCCACATTTTCCCATGGCCAACATGCCTCCTTGACGCACCTTGTGACCCCTACACATGGTCAATGGCAAGCCACATGGACCATGCTACTAGACGTGTCACCTTTCTTTGGACGAAAATTGCCATTTCAAGCCCCAGGTGACCCAGACTGCCCATCCAAGGGCACACTGGCCATCAAGCTGCCCGTGTGGCAACAATGCATGGGAGGGCCTCACGAAAATTATCATAACTCCTTCATCCAACCTTGGAATAAGGTGAAACAAAGTGCCTTACAAAGCTAACTCAAAGGTATTTCATTTTACATATTGTCGGCCACCCAGTTTTAAATGTGCTAAAAGTTATGCTAGTTTAAAGATGACGCTTGCATGAATTATCACCCAAAGCTCAACTTTTAGGGAGTCTTGAACTCGTTTAGGTACTGGGAGTCTCCCATGAACCTAATACACCCCCAACCTAACAAAATGAGGCTTGAAACATAGATATATAAGAGCATAAAGTTACAAGGTATCACAATATCTGTTAGGACCCGCAACATAATTTTAACCCCGAACGTCCTCAATTGGTTCGATTTAATAAAGTATTGGGACCTATGT
>JAOTQJ010194141.1:0-21025 GCA_025642045.1 Solanum sejunctum
ATGCCATGTCGAGATTTTATATATATATATATATATATATATATATATATCCATTGCTTATGATTATACATTTTGAACATATTGGCTTATGTCTTTGTTGCATAGCATCCCACATACTTAGTATATATATCCAAATGTACTAACACATACTTTATGCCTATATGGTATCACCAAATAGGAACTAGAGCTCCTTTTGATCCTCCTCCTCTACATGGCTAGTTCGATTCTTGGAGAAAGCTTTGGTGAGTGCTCAACTATGAGGACAATATCTATTTACTTTATGTTATGTTGAGACTCTTTCTTATGTTGACTACTTATTATTATGAGGGTGATCTGGGGAAGTGTCTTGGCTCCCGCTTTATTCCATGTTAGAGGTGTTGTTGGATACTATGATGTATTTATGCTATAAGCTTGTCACTTGTTGATTTTTATTTGCTTTAGCGACCAAGGATGTGTGAATGATATGCTAAGAGGCTTGTTTAGGGTTCCTTCAGGCATTTTAGGAAATGTGATAGAGTTGAATCCTCTAGGGCTTATTACAAATTTCTAACCATTATTTTTCAAAAAATATCTCAACTTATTTAGAATGGTAGATGGGACAATAACCATCTCTCTCTTTAGGGTCAACTTCCCAATGGTGAAATGTCAAATGTGGAGGTTCGTAATGCTCTATGGCATTGACCAAGGTTGTAACTGCTCAACTCAATCAACAAATGGGTGTGTTTGAGACTTCAAGGGACAACAGGAAGGAGAGAAATGCTAAGAGGGCCTGAGTTGGTGGTGCCTCACCTTCTATTAGTCTACTGGTTCCCAAGTACAAAAAGAAAAGCATCTCTTTTGCCACTTGTCAAGGGTGTTGCAAGAAGTATCAAGTAAGGTGTTTGGTGGGTAACAAAGGTTGTCTCAAGTGTTATACTGTTAGTCATAAGATGAGGGATTGCCTGATGGCTTCAAATTAAGGGAGGAGAAGTGCTCAATTTCAAAGTAGGCTTCTATGTGCTAAGCCTGGTGGCAATGGTGGAGTGACCCATCCTAGGTGCCTAAAATATGGGAAGAATCATGGTGGCATATGTTGGAGGAACATAGGTACATGATTTTGGTGTGGTGTATGGGCCAGAAGATTATTGATTGTCCATATGCTCAAAATAAAGTAAAGAGTATTAGTGTTCAAGCTTCTCCTCCGTGCCACAATTGTGGAAAGTACCATCTGGGAGATTGTTTGGCTAGTTCAAGTGCATTTTTCAAGTGTGTCATAAAGGATCATAAGTTGAGACATTGTCTATAGGTTACTAAGCATTATGAGGATTATCGTAAATGTTCTAAACCATACCCTTCTAAGGGTCAATAGTTTTGGAGTAGTGCTTCATAAGTATGTCAAAGGTTTTTGATTATCATGTGTATGCATTGATAGATCCAGGTGCCACTCCTTTCATTACTCATTTTGTTGCTAATAAGCTTCATGTGTGTTCTAAATTATATCATGAACCCTCTGAAGTGTCTACCCCCGTTGGTGAGCCATTGTTGCTAAAAGGAGTCTATAGAAATTCTCCTGTGTTCATATTACATAAAATCTTGCCTTATGATATTGTTGAATTAGATATAGTGGATTATGATATCATTCTTGGGAAGGATCATTTACATGCATATTGTGCCTTCATTGATTGTAGAACCGGTAAGGTTAAATTCCAATTCCTTAATGACCAAATCCTTGAGTGGGAAAGTCGTGATGTGGTGGTCAAGGGTAGATTCATTTCTTATCTCAAATCCCAAAAGTTGATTTCTACGGGTTGCATTTATCATCTTGTGAGGGATAGGAATGTTAAGTCTAAAGTCCTTCATATTGAGTCTACTCAGTGGTCAATGAGTTTATTGGTGTTTTTCCCGATGAGCTCCAAGTGTCCCTCCCAAAAGGGAAATAGACTTTGGTATAGTCCTCCTTCTCGGTACACAACCCATTTCCATTTCTCTTTACCATATGGCCCTGGAAAAATTAAAGAAATTGAAGGATCAATTGAGGGATTTGTTGGAGAAGGGTTTCATAAGGCCTAGTAAGTCACCTCAGAGTGCACCTGTGTTACTTGTGAAGAAAAAGGATGGTTCTCTTAGAATGTGCATTGATTACCGATGACTTAATGGGGTTAACATAAAGAACAAGTACCCTCTACAAAGGATTGATGACCTTTTTGATCAACTACAAGGGGCTAATCACTTTTCTAATATTGATCTTTGGTCTAGATACCACTAAGTAAAGATGAGGGAGTGTGATATTCCAAAGATGGCCTTTCGTACTAGGTATGGGCGCTTTGAGTTTGTGGTTATATCCTTTATGTTGACTAATGTGCCAACTATATTTATTGATCTCATGAATAGGGTCTTTAAACCCTATTTTGATATATTTGTGGTGGTCTTTATCGATGATATATTGACTTCTTCCCAGAGTGAGGAAGAGAAGGTGAATCACTTGAGGGTGGTTTTGCAAATCTTGAGGGATAAGAGGTTGTTTAGTAAATATGAAAAAAATCTAAATTTTTGTTGAGAGAGGTTGCTTTTTTAGGTCATCTGGTGTCGGCTGATGGCATTAAGGTGGATCCTAAGAAGATGGAGGTGATAAGAAAGAGGCCTAGACCATTTTGTCGGATATTAAGGGTTTCTTGTGTTTAGCGTGTTAGTACTAGAGGTTTGTGAATGGCTTTTATTCTATTACTTCTCCTATTACGAAGTTGACCAAAAAGAAGGCAACATTATGTGGACCGATGAATGTGAAAAGAGTTTTGGAACCTTAAAGGATAAGCTTGCCTCCGCTCTTATCTTGGCTTTACCGAAAGAGTTGGAAGGGTATGTGGTATATTGTGATGCGTCTATACAACTTAAGATGGATGACCAAAACAATCCCACCCATGATCTCAAATGGGCGGCTCTGGTGTTTGTTTTGAAAATTTTGCATTACTATTTTTATGGGTTTAATGTTGATGTGTTTATTGACCACAAAGTCTCCAATATGTGTTCACACAAAAAGATCTTAAGTTGACACAAAGAAGGTGGTTAGAGTACATAAAAGATTATGACATGAGTGTACAATATTATCTCGGCAAAGATAACATTGTGGTCGATTCTCTAAGTAGAGTGTCCATGGATACCCTAGCTCATATTGATGATGGGGTAAGGAGGTGGCTAGAGAAGTTCATCGGTTGGCTAGATTGGGATTTATGCTGGATGAGGTTGTAAATGGTGTTGTGATGGTTGTTGATGGTTCTAAATCTTCTTTGATTGAGGAGGTAAAGTAAAAACAAGATCTTTACCCCACCTTACTAGAGTTGAACGCCTTGGTGAAGGATAGTAAAGTGGAGGTTCTCTCATAAGAGGGAGATGGTGCCCTTAGGTACCAAGGTATGTTATGTGTGCCCAATGTTGATTACTTAAAGGAGTTGAGTTTGCAGGAGGCCTATAATTCATACTACTCTATTCATCCCAGTTCGATAAAGATATATAGAGATTTGAGGGAGATTTATTGATGGCATAATATTAATTGGATAGAACTTGGTAATGGATGCCATGGAGAAAATGAGGCTTATAAAGGAAAAGGTTGAGGAACAAAAGTATAACATCCGTCAAGGTCCTTTAGAGGAATCAACAAGTTGGAAGTGTCACTTAAGAAGCCGAGGCAAACATAAAGAAGCGATATTTGTACCTCTTTCACTCTACTCAAGCCTAAGATAACAAATTTCGTCTCATCAATGATTTCAATCCTAAGTTTCAGTGCTCATGTCATTTTGCATTCATTCATGTTCATGATAATAAGTTTATGGTGATTTTTGAGATTCGTGTTGAGATTTTTAAAAATGGTGTTTAAATGCATTTGTTGCATTCACATTGGGTTGAAATCTTCATGATTACTTATCTTATGCATGTTTCTTTGATATTTGGGGATGAATGTTCCCAAGGGGGAGGTATTGAAATGCCCCACATGTGCTTTGGAATGCCTCATAATCGTAATTTCTATATATCTCAAAATTCGTGAGTGATTTCTAAAATTCAACTTCATATTCTTGGTCGTTGGGAAAATTGTGTAGGGAATAGGCATAACCCGAATATTAGAAGACCCATACTAAAAAAAAATTTCACTAATTTTACAATTTCTAGTGGTTGTCTACGCCTAGGGCGCGACGTGCTTGGGGTGTGCCTTTGTGTTATTTGAAGTCTACGTCGCGCTAGGGGCGTAGACTAGTGTAATATTTTCATTGCTTTTCCTATTTCATCCAAGGGCATTGTAGTTGTATCCCCATGCCTACTTAACTGTGAAATCTCCTATACATAGCCATTTTTCAACTCTATAACTATAGCGACCCAAGTATAGAGCCTAGATATGATCGACGAATGGGTAACACGAAGGAACTCCAGACAAGCCTCAAGCATATCATTACACATCCTTGGTCGCGTAAGCAATTAAAATGACAATAAGATAGAAACATAAACAAGGGAATTAGGGCTAAATGAGCGAAAGAGAAAGAGAAATACTTAAATATTATAGATGAATCAAGCTCAAGCATAACACATAACTTATCCAACAACACCTATAAAAATAGATAGTTAGCAGGGGCCAAGACAAGCAACCGGGCTCACCCTCTTAATCAAAGTAGCAATAAAGAAGAGACTATCAATACATAGCATAAGAAATATAGACCAACGTGCCCGGAATGGAGGATTCACTAACTAGCTTTAGAGACAATCAAACTAGCCATGTCGAGGAGGAGGATGGTCAAATGGAGATCCAGTTCCTATATGGAAACATCATGTAGGCATATAGTATGCATTACTACTTTTGAATGTACTAAGTATGTAGGATGCAATGCACCAAGAGATGGGGAATGTAGACAAAGTGCATAATCATAATCAATAGATAACATAGTATTAATATGATATGTATGAAAAATATTTGAAGTAAAATATGCTTATATAGAACATATTATGTAGATAAGAAAAGACCATCATCATAGACCAACAACTAGTACTCGAAATCCAATGCTTAACACCCCCTTTGTAGTGATCGAGGTACCAACCCCTCAACATGGTTAATGGACTTTACACCCTCCATCAAAGTGGTCAAGGTACCAACCCCTCAATAAAATTAATGAACTTAACACCCTCCATCAAAGTGGTCAAGGTACCTACCCTCAACAAGGTTAATGGACTTCACTCCCACAATCGAAATGGTCAAGGTACCAACCCCCTAACAAGGTTGATGGACATAATACACTCCATCCAAGTAGTCAAGGTACCACCCCCCCAACAAGTGATGGACTTAACACACTCCATTAAACTTGTCAAGGTACCAACCCCCCATAAGGTTAATGGACTTAACACTCTCCATCAAAGTGGTCAAGTTACCAACCTCCCTACAAGGTTAATGGACTTAACACCCTCCATCAAAGTGGTCAAGGTACCAACCCTTAAACAAGTTTAATGGTCAATATGCAACACTATAAAAGATCATCATGAAATTAGCACATATACAACATACATTCATCATAATAAAGTCATATATCCCATATGTCAAGGTTTAGGCCTTCAACAACTCAAGAATCATAAACCGGACATTTTATCAAACACTTGGGTGTGTGTGTAGTGTTAGTATAAAAACCATGCAATTCAAGATTAAGAACATGCAAGTAAATTTAATGTAAAACCATAAATCAAAACTTGGAAACACCCTCAAGCAATATACATCAAAACCCTTAATCAAATCTCATAATAGATCTTAGATCCATAGCTCAACACATGCTAAAACAATCACAATTTCATAAACCCCAACATAAATCAACTTTAAATCATGCAATTTAGGGTAGCAAGAAGCTTGGGCATTATGAGAGAAAGGAAACCATGAAAGAAAACCACATACCCTAGCTTTTGGAGAATCCTTGAAGAAGATTAGAGATGGAGACTTGAATCTTGAGAGTAAATGCTTAGACCCGGATGAGTTTTGAGACTTGAATTTAGGAGATGAAATATTGTCTAAGTGTTTGGGAGAGTATTTGGGAAAGTCTTGGATGATATGAGGCTGAAATAAGGCTAAATATAGATATTTTCTTATATAGGAACACTTAGTCCCAATACTTAAAAGTCTTAGACCGAGTTAAAAAAAAACTGGGTAGATTTTGTACTGTGGTGTGTCGTGCCAGGAACGCATAGACCTTACTAGAATTTGCATTTTCCGAATTCCAAATTTGATATGGTTTCTCTAAAATCAGGGTTAGACCCTTCTCCCACTCAATTTGACCCACTGAACAAGAATATGAAGTTGGATTTCCAAAATAATGCATAGATTTTGAGATATATGGAAATTACGATTCTAGGAACTTTCGAGGCATATTTTCGGGCTATTTTTCTATGGGGTCGTTACAATATCTGCCCCTTGGGAACATTCATCCTTGATTGTCAAAGTAACATATAAGATATATAAACATGGCAAATTTTAGCCCACATAAGTATGCAATAATGCACTTAAACATCATTTAAAAAATCTTATCATAAGTGTAAAATCATCATGAACCTTTTCAATGTAAACATGAATGCATGCAAATGACTTAGGGGCTGGATCGTGAGACATGAAATCATAAAAGGGTTATACATAATATCATAAGCTTGAGTAGAGTGAAATAGGCATGGAGTTCTCTTTTCCATGCCCTCTCCAGCGCCCCAAAGTCACTCTCAACTTGACGATCCTTCCAATGGACCTTGACAAACACTACATTCTCACATATCAGCCCTTACTCATATCCACCCCACTTCTTTACTAGACATCCTCATAAGTTAAGATATCCTCCACAACATCCATAACCTCAAGAGTCCTATAACACTTAAATCAGCTGTCACGACAACCTAGGGCCTAGACGTGACCGGTGAATTGGGAACCCTAAGGAACCCTAAACAAGCTTCATAGCATATAAAACAAATATCCTTGGTCACTGAAACAAGATAAAGAATAAGAGAGATATGCACAAGGGGAAATTAGGAGTAAAAGAGAAAGCTTTCATACCATAAGCATTAAGTAACAAGAGAGGTAAGGCTCATAGCATAGATATATAATATGTCCAACAACACCTCTACAACATAGATAGAGCGGGGGCTAAGACAAAGCAATTGGACTCACCCTAATAGTCAAAGTAAATAATAAAGGAGAGTGTCTCAATACAAAATAAGAGAAACATAGACTAGCATCCCCGAAATAGAGGGCTCACCAACTAGCTTGAGTGTACTATAGTAGCCACATGGAGGAGCAGGAGGATCAACTTATGCTCCAACGCTATCATGGTGATATCACGTAGGTAAGAGTATGAGCTAGTACAATGTACTACGTATGTAGGATGCAATGCAACAATTGATAAGCATTTAGGCAAGATGCATTATAATAATAAGACACAAATGAATGCTACTTTAAATTAAAACATGTTTAGAAGGACATATTAGAAGTGAAGAAGGTGACTGTCAACATATACCAAGGCCTATTACCTCTTTGGTAAGGTAATTGAGGTATATACACCTTATTGTGGTAGAACGGCCTGCCACCCCAACCTAGAAGAATAAGGTATATACCGCTTAATGTGGTAGAACAATTTTACCACCCCCCGAGCAAGGCGAACGAGGTATATACCGCTCAATGTGGTAGTTCAGGCCTACTACCCACCGAACTAGGCAATTTATCATCTTTCATCACCCTAGATAATTTTCATGAAATCAATACTTATTTACCCTCATCATCATAAAGTCATTCATAACATAAGACATGCATTAGAACTTCAATTCCTTAAGAAACCCTAACCGGACATTTCATCAAACACTTGGAGGGCATGTAGCACTAGTGTAAAACCACACAATTCAAGAGTGAATCATGCAACAAAATCCATTATAGAACCATCAATCAACACCTTGCAACATCCTTAAGCAATATATATCAAAATCCCTAAACATACCTTACAATAGATCCAAGACTTATAGCTCAAAACACAGCAAAACAGTGTCACAATTTCATATAGCTTTAACAC
This sequence comes from Solanum sejunctum, assembly GCA_025642045.1. Classification (NCBI taxonomy): domain Eukaryota; kingdom Viridiplantae; phylum Streptophyta; class Magnoliopsida; order Solanales; family Solanaceae; genus Solanum; species Solanum sejunctum. Next base: position 8,040 of record JAOTQJ010194141.1, read on the forward strand.
AGTTCTTAGGCAAGATCATACAAGTAGACCCATTTGTAAAATCAACATTAAATCATGCAAATTAGGTAAAAAAGAGACTAGAGCACCATGGGTGAAAGGACCCAATGGTTGAAACCCACATACCTTAGCTTTAGAGAAACTCTTGGTGAAGATTGAAAATGGAGGCTTGAAGCTTGAAGGAAGTCCTTAGATTAAGAAAAGGTTTTAAGACTTGAATTTAGGAGTGAAAAATATGGCTAAGTGTTTTAGTGAGTATTGGGGAATGTTTAGGATGATATGAGGGTGAAATATGGATAAGAATAGGTAAATACACGTTTGCGAACACTTAGGCCCAAGGCTTAAAAATCTTGGACTGAGGCCAAAAACACAATCCCAAAAATAAGCACCTGCATGTCGCGTAAGCGGCGTGCTTTATTTACTAGAATTTGACATTTGGGAAATTTTAATTTTAATACTGTTGCTCTAAAATTGAGGTTAGACCCTATACCCCCTTATTTTGACCCCTTAAATAAGAAAAATGAAGTCAGATTTCTGATATCATTCATAGATTTTGAGATATATGGAAATATATTTCATGGTAATTCTGAGGCACATTTTTGGGAACTTTTGGGGGGTCATTTCAATATATTCCCCTTGGGAACTTTCGTCCCCGAATGTAAACAAAATGTACATGACAAGATTGATCATGAAAAGATCAGACCCAATGAGAATGCAACATTACATTTAAAACACCATATTCAAAATCTCAACATAAGTGTAAAATTATCATAAATTTGCCAAATTAAACATGAATGCATATGAATGACATAGGGGCTGAAGTGTAAGACTTGAAATCACATACAGGACTTAGAATTAGTACCTTAGGCTTCAGTGCAGAGTAAAAGAAGAGGATACTGCTTTTACATGTTCGCTTCAACCTCCCATGTAGCACATTCAACTTGTTGGTTCCTCCAAAGGACCTTAACGGAAACCACCTCCTTGTTCCTCAATCTCTTCACTAACCTATCCAAAATCTGAACCAGAACTTCCTCATAAGTCAAGTTATCATCAATAACCCCTAGAACATCAAAAATCATAATAGCATTCGGATTACCCACATATTTCCTCAACATAGAGACACGGAACACCAGATGAACCAAATCCATTTAACTAGGCAACTTTAACTTATAAGCTACCTTGCCAACCCTCTTTATCACTTTATAAGGACTAACATACCTTGGACTCAACTTCCCCTTTTTAACATTTCTTCCAACCTAACAAACAATCTAGCTAATCGATGTACCTCCCTAGCCATCTCCTTCTCACTATCGCCAATATGAACTAGGCTACCCATAGACACTAGACTCAAAGCATCTGCTATAATATTTGCCTTACGGGGAAGATAATGCACACTCATGTCATAGTCCTTAAGAAGTTCTAGCCACCTTATTTGCCTCAAGTTGAGATCTTTTAAGCGAAAACATATTGGAGGCTCTTATAATCGGTGAACACATCAACACGCACCCAATACAAATAACAACGCCAAAACTTTAATGCAAACAACATGACGACCAATTCAAGATCATGGGTGGGGTAGTTCCTTTCATGCACTTTAAGTTGCCTAGAAGCATAGGCTATCACCTTACCATTTTGCATCAAAACACAACCCATGGCAACCTGAGAAGCATCATAATACACCACAAAGCCTTCTAGCCCTTTAGGTAGGGATAATATAGGAGCAGACACAAGTCTATCTTTCAATGTTTGGAAGTTCCTCTCACACTTATCGATCCATACAAACTTAACCTTTTTTTCAATCAATTTTGTTATTGGGGAAGCAATGGAGGATAACTCATTCATAAACCTTCTATAATAACCTGCTAGGCCTAAAAAGCTCCAATATCCATCGGAGTCAATGGTCTAGGCCAATTTCTAATCACATTGGTCTTCTTAGGATCCACCTTAATACCATCCCCTGACACCACATGTCCTAGGAATGCAACCCCCTTCAAACAAAATGCACACTTTTCATACTTGGTATACAATTTCTCCCCCCTTAATCTTTGTAACACAACCCTCAATTGACCCATATGCTGAATATATCAAAGTATCATCAATGAAGACCATAATAAAGTAATCAAGGTATGGTTTGATGAAACTATTCATTAGGTCCATGAAGATGGCCAGTGCATTGGTCAATTTCAATAGACATCCCTACAAACTCATAATGCCTATATCTAGTCGACAAGGCCATCTATGGAATATCACACTCCCTCACCCTAACTTGATAATACCCTGACCGAATATCATTCTTAGAGAAATGGCTAACCCTTTGCAATTAGTCAAACAAAACATTAATCCTTGGAAGAGGATACTTATTCTTGATGGTGACCCTATTGATTTGCTGGTAGTCAATGCACATTCTAAGTAACCTATCATTCTTCTTTACAAACAATACCGGTGAACCCCAAGGTGATAGGCTAGGCCTAATAAATCCCTTCACCATCAATTTTTCAGTTGTTCCTTTAAATCATTTACTCCGTTGGGGCCATACGGTAAGAGGAAATGGAGATGGTTTGAGTATCAAGAAGGAGATCTATACTAAAATCTATCTCCTTTTTTTGAGGGACACCGCGAAGCTCATTTGGGAAGACATCAAGGAACTCATTTATAACTGGAACCAACTCTATAAAGGGACTTTGAACTCTACATATTTAATCCTCAGAAGATGATACAAACACCCCTTAGAGATCAACTTATAGGCTTTAATGCAAGAGATGAACCTACACTTTACCACCACATCATAACTCCCCTACTCAAGGATACTTAATTTAGGTATTGGAACTTGGCCCTATGGGTTCTATAATCAATAGAGGTATAGTATGCATGCAACCAATCCATCCCAAGAATGATATTAAAAACAACCAATCTAACTCAACAAGATCACAAGGCAATATTTTGTGCAAGATCCAAACCAGATAATTTCTGTAGACCTTTTTAGCAACAATAGATGCACTAATAAGAGTAGACACCTCATAAGACTCATGCAACAACTCGGGTTCAACATGGAACTTTTTAGCAACAAGGATAACAAAAGAAAGAATAGTACCTAGATCAATCAAAGCGTACACATCAAAGTCAAAGATGTTTAACATAACGGTAATATCATCGGGAACCTCATAAACCCCTTGTCTCCCATGTAGAGCATAGAACAGATTATGCCTTGGGCACCAACTTGTCGACCACCCCTACCCAAAGGATTTGCATTTGCACCTCGCGGATGCACCTTTTTACCCTTGTTGTGACTTCATGGGAAATCCATCATCTTATGCCCTAACTCCTCAAAACTATAGCAAGACCGATATACCTCAAGCATGGGCCACCATTACCCTTACCACATTTTGGACACATAACATTAGGAACCACACCTCTAACACCTTGGGCCCTTGGGAGGTCATTAGAAACATAAGAGAACCCTTGGCCTTGAAGGAACCAACCCCTTTTAGGATCTTGGAACCTAATTTCAAATGAGACTTCTTAGCCTCATGACCCCTCCTCTTCCTCAATTTTTCCTCCTCTATTTATTCAACATATGTCATCAATCGAGACAAATCCAAGTCACCAATTAACAAGGCAAATCGACACTCCTCACTCACCAAGTCGAACATCCGTTACAAACTTATTCATCCTAGTCCCTGCAATGGACACGAATTGAGGAGCATATTTAGATAGTTGGTTGAACTTGAGGGCATACCCCCTCACACTCATTACACCTTGTTTCAAGTTCATGAACTCCACCAACTTAGCCTTCCTAGGCTCAAGAGGGAAGAACCGGTTAAGAAAAGCCACTTTGAACTCCTCCCAAAGCACCACATTACCATTTCCCTGCTCTCTATTCTATTGATCATACTATATTTGAGCTACCTCTTTGAGTTGGTATGCTGCCAATTCTGCCTTTTGATTCAGCCCAACTCCCATGATAGCCAAAGTCTTTTAGACCTCATCAATGAACTATTATGGATATTCATCTACCCTTGACCTATAGAACACCAGACGATTCATCCTCATGAAGTCCTTTACCCTAGCTCCCGAGATTGTAGCATAAGGGGCTTAGGCCCCTTGGCTGACTTGATTGGCCACAACTTGGTCAAGCATGATGATTGCATCCTATGGGTCACCATTGGTAGGTTGCTCCTTGGAAGATTAGGTCCTTCTTTCTCAAGTGTAAGGCATGATCTAGCATAGCAAAGAACAAAAGTTAGGGGAAAATAAAACCAACTACAACTCTATAGCATGACTTAGAACATAAAGAAAGGAAACATTTCCTAAAGTGCCTTATAGGATACTATTCATTGTTATGGCACGCTTCACAACCATGAATAGGACTCTAATCGACACGGTGTTATACTTCGAGGATCCATCAACCTTGTGCTGTGATACCATCATTGTCATGACCCAAGCCTAGGCCATAGATGTGATAGGCAAATGAGGAACCCGATGAAAACCCAAACAAGTCTCTTAGCTTATCATACACACATCTTTGGTCGTAGAAACCAGATAAAACAATATGAGAGATATGCACAAGGAGAAATTGGGACTAGACGGGAAAGCTTTCATATCATAACCATCAAGTAACAAGAGAGTCAAGACTCATAGCGTAGATACATATATGTCCAACAACTCCTCTACAACATAAGTAGAGTGGGGGAAAGGACAAAGTAAACGGGCTTACCCTCATAGTCAAACTAAACAATAAAGAAGAATATGTTAATACATAATAAGAGAAATATAGAATAATGTCCCCAAAATGGAGGACTCACCAAATAGCTTGAGTGTATCATACTAGCCACATGATGGTGGAGGATGATCAGTTTGTGCTGTTGTTCCTACATCGTGATATCATGTAGGCAAGAGTATCCGTTAGTACGTTTGAATGTACTAAGTATGTAGGATGCAATACAATAATTGATAAGCATGTAGGCAACATGCAATATCATAAACAATTGATCGTATTATAATAATTAGACATGAATGAATGCTACTTTAAAGTAAAATATTCTTAGAAGGACATATTACAAGTGAAGAAGGTGACCATCATCATATACAAAGGCCTACTACCTCCTTCGTGAGGCAATTGAGGTATATACCCCTCAATGTGGTAGCACGGGCCTACCACCCGCCGAGCTAGGTGAATGAGGTATATACTTCTAAATATGGTAGCATGGTCTTACTACCCTCCGGCTCTCCAAGCTAGGCAAATAATGTATATACCCCTCAATATGGCAATTCGAGCCTACTACCCCCCGAACTAGGCAATCTATCATCTTTCATCACCATAGATACTTTTCATGAAATAAACACATATTTTACCCTTCTTTCATTATCATAGAGTCATTCATAATATAAGACATACATTGGACCGTCAATTCCTCAAGCAACTCTAATCGGACATTTTATTAAACACTTGGCAGGTGTGCAGTGCTAATGTAAAAACATTCAATTCAAGAATGAAATCATGCAGAAAAATCCATTGTAAGACCTTGCAAGACCCTCAAGCAATATATATCAAAACCCCTCATCAAATCTTATAATACATCCAAGACTTATAACTCAAAACATTGCAAAATAGTCTCAATTTCATCTTGCTTTAACATAGTTCTTAGACAAGTTAATACTAGTAGACCCATTTGTAAAATCAACTATAAATCATGCAAATTGAGTAAAAAGGAGACTAGGGCACCATGGGTGAAATGACCTTATGGTTGAAACCCACATACCTTAGCTTTGGAGAAACTCTTAGTGAAGATTGAAAATGGAGGCTTGAAGCTTGAAAGAAATCCTTAGATCCTGAAGAGGTATTGAGACTTGAATTTAGGAGTGAACAATATGGCTAAGTGTTTTAGCGAGTATTGGGAAATGTTTAGGATGATATGAGGGTGAAATATGGATTATTAAGGATAAATAAATGTTTGGGAGAACTTAGGCCCAAGACTTAAAAGTCTTGGATCAAGGTAAAGAAAAACTAAAAAAAATAAGCACCTGCGCGTCACAGAAGCGGGGTGCTTTGCTTACTAGAATTTGATAGGTGGGAATTTTGATTTTTGATACCTTGCTCTAAAATCAGAGTTAGACCCTTTCCCCCCTAATTTTGACTCAATGAACAAGAAAATAAAGTGAACTCTTTTATATCACTCATGAATTTTGAGATATATGAAAATTACATTTCTGGGCACTTCCGAGGCACATTTTTGGGCACTTTCTAGGGCCATTAATCACCAAAACACCTCCTCAACTTAGAAGTATGAAGTATCAGACAACCCATAACCATAACACTAGGATTTTCCAATCTTTAAATAGCCTTACTAACCTTCCTCTACACTCTATAAGGACTCACAACCCTAAACTCATTTGTCAACTTTAATCACACATAGCCCACTTGGTACCATAAACCACCATCTCCCCCTTAGGAGACAACCTCCACCTTACCCTCTTCCACCCAACATCTCCTACTCTAATAAGGAGGAATCAAGGCTTACTTCAACTAGCCCTCTCCAACAAAAGAAGATTTAGAAGCATCAAGATTATTACACCACCATGCTTAACTTCTTCCAACCTAACCCCCAAACTAGACAAATAATAAACCCCTCAAGTCACCTTTTTGCCACCATCATCAACACATGCTAGCCTACTTAGAGCACCAACCACAACATTAGCCTCACTGAGAAAAATAATGCAGTGTCATATCATAATCCCTAAGGATTCTAACCACCTTCTTGTTATCCTCGACTTACACCTACCATATTTAACAACAACCTCTCATCTTAGAAGACTTGCAACACTATCCCTAAAAAGGCTCACAAGCTCTCAATAAATCAATGTTCCACCACTAGAGGCCACCACAAACATGTCAAGGTAAGGCTTTAAGACCCTATTCATGAAATCCATAAACCTAGCTGGTGCATAAGTCAACTAGACAACTCCATTAATACTCCTTATGCTCACTACTATCCAAAAATACACTTAGGGATGTCACCTATCCTCATCCTAACTTGGGGGACAAAATCCAAACCACAAATCAATATTAGAGAAATGACTAGCCCATTATAGTTGACCAAATAATCGTCTACACTCATTGGAAGCATGATATGCAAGTAGCCAAACCACCTCAAGACCTCCAATCCAACAAACTTAGTCCAACCAAAATCATAAGACAATACCCTATGCAATAAGAGCATGAGCAACCCCTAAATCCTTTTAGAAACAATAAACCCACATAATTATACCTTGCTAGCAACAAAAGGAATAATAAAAGGAAAAGTAACTCCCCAAACCATCAAAGCATGCACAACAATATTAAGAAAAGCCTTTAACATACCGATAGCATCATCGGGCACCTCTTCCCTTCCTTGAATTCTTTGAAGAGCATAGAACCAATTACGGCTTGGAGCATCCCCTTGATCAACATCACCACCTCTACCATTTTTTTTGCATATAAGGACAATCTATTAACTTATGACCCTCCTCTTCATAATAATAACAAGCTATAACACCCCATGCCTTACAATACTAGTACTATCTAAATGAAATATGACATGATTTGGTCAAATTATTATTAATTTTTAAAAGTGCTTGAATCTCGTATACATGTTTGTTGTCAAATTACTATCTTGCATCTAATGCTCAAGAGGGTCGAGTGTATACATGTTTGGTGTCAAATTGAGGAGACCACAGCCCTAAATAAAGTAATAGAATTGAGGTACTTGTAGGACTTAAGAATCTAGCAGGAGAGTCACCTATTTGCTTAGCCTAAATTTGCTAGCAAAATATAAACTAGGACCGGATGTCAAATTTGTCCAAGTCCGATTATGATTAAAGTCTGTGTTAAGGGTTAAACTTTGACCCATGTTTTACCATCATAAATGGACTATATTTTCATCCCAATAAGTATATTAAAAGAGCCCAAAGAAATCATAATTTGTTTGACTAATTGGGCCCAAAACTAATTAAGAAGAAAGCTGAAAAATGGGCAGCCAAAGCCCAAGTGAAAGGGGCAAGGAGCTGCATCACCAGCTTGGTAAATTATAGCTCAAATAGACTTAGTAATTCGCCCATATTTCCCCTTAAAAAAGGGGTTTAAAACAGCTCCCAAAAGTCATTTCAACTTAAACCAAAGAGAAATCAGATTGCACTCCAAGTTTTCTCTCAACTGTTATTGACTTTGTAAAGTAGCCAAACGAATCTTTTAGGGTTCTTAAGGAGGCTCTCAACCTTGAAGGTAAAGTTAAGTGATTATAGTTGTGTGTTGAGTAAGGTTTATTTAAGAAAAACAAGAGAATATGTTGGCTATGTATATTCTGAAAATTCTGGACAGCATGTGTCCTAAGTATTGTTGTGGATATTTTCTTGTTGTTCAAGAGGCTTTTCTCTTCTTGGTTGACTATATTGTCAAGTAATACTTATCTATTTAACAAAGGTTGATTTCATAGTAATATAACCATGCTTCTTCACCACTTTTACAGTCCACATAAGTGAGTCCTTATATGATATCGCAATTATGTTCTTAGTATGAACTTTGTGGGAGGTTGGATGGAAGGCTATTGCCTCACATCCTTGATGACTGATTCGTTATTGTTCTGAGACTGGATCAAGGCTGTTTTTATGTATATATATGTTGATAACAATTTTGTTAAAGTTGTAATAGGTTTGGAATTATCAACATCGAAATGTAACAAAGGGAGGTAACGTTATGTTGTCCATTTTTAGGTTGTGTAGAATTATTATGTGTTATGCTTTGTGGACTATTATAACACTGTTAGAGCACTAAAAAGGATGTTTTAAGAATATTAGGGCAATAAAATAGGCTGCACTTGATGTACACATGCATATGTGTATTAGCAAATACGATTAGGGGCGGAAAGGTTGTAAGAATATGCTCGGGTTTATAAATACCCCGTTTGCTGCCCATGTGTTATTTTTTTATATGATTAGGCTGCCAAGGTGTATCTATTGGCTATAATGCTATTTTTATCACCTACTATGTTGTAGATAAATATTTGGAGGAAGTAAGATTATCGAGGTAGTAACGAGGTCATACAATGAGGTATATAAGGCTACTTGATTTTGTATTGTTTGGCATGAAACATAGATCCTTCCTTGTCAAAGAAAGGCACTTACCAACTCCAACATTACTACTAACTGTGTCTACACTCTTGCACATGTTCATATGCTCCTATACATAGTCACCTTCAAATCTGCATACATATATGGGTACCAAGTTACATGGGTTCTTTTTGCCAAATAAAGTTCACGAGTTATTTCATCTCATACGCATTTTATTATTTACATCAAATACTCTTTTCATTGTCATATTGTCTTGTATGATTATCTATATGTCACATGCTGTATATACAGTCCTACAACTCCAATATTACGACCACCAAAAGAATTATCTCAAAGGTAATTGAAAGATGAGTAATGTATATTGTTTATTGATAGGTGGTAGCCCAAGGGGTGGAAGAATCACCTAGCCAAGGACGATCCTATCAAGGGTGGTAGCCCGAGTGGTTAAGGAAGAACCTATCCAGGGACGATCCCGATAAAATTTTACTACTAATCAGCTAGTCAGTTGTATTACATGTTGTGCACAAATTATACAGAAAAGGTAAAGTAATGTAAAGAACATAAAATAGATGATCCCAAAATATAACCAAAGGTGGTCTCTTATCCTACACCAGTGCATAGTTTTATTTGAGTTGTTACTTCATATACGGTATTGCCTGCCTTACATATTTATTACAATATCTCAGACTAACATCACTTATGGGGGACCTGTATTTCATGTTGCAGGTACAGGTGCTAGTAAATCTCCCAGTAGGAATACAGGACATCCAATTGTTGATACCAAGGGTTAGGTTGCTTCACGACTTTGTTTGTGTCTAGAGCTTATATATTTGTATTGTACAGTTAGTCCAAGCAGGGTCTATCCCGATCCCTAACTGATACTTTTTCTCATCTAAAGGCTTTGTAGACTATGTAAATCAAAGTGTTGTCATGTCTCGTACTTTAAACACTGTGGCCCTAACAGCCTAGCCATATACATTTCCTTTTAGCTTGTTATCACTGTTTATTTTCTTAAAGGCATGTCAAATGTAGAAATACCTTCTAATATGTATAGAAAGCTCATAGATACAGGTTGGTTCTCTTGGGCCTTATCGGCAACGGGTGCCAGTCTGCCCTAATGGGGATTTGTGTATGATAGAAGTGGTATCAGAGCAGGTCATCCTAGGAATCTACAAAGTCGTGTCTATGTAGAGTCTTATTTATTGATGTACTGTTCACCATATTTATAAATAGGAGGATATATGGCATTTTGCAGTGGTTACTTTCTTTTCGTTCTTTAGATCATGCCAGAGAGCCAAGTGTAATTGATGCATTATATCTAACTATTAAATTGTTTTGTACCGCAAGTATGCCAGAAACCAAGCAAAACACATGTAAAGGGAAGGGAGTAGAAGTGGTTGTTGGTATACCCATTAAGGTGAGACAAAGAAATGAGGTTCAAGAGGAGTCTATCACAGACAGCTCAAACTCCTCCAGCTCTTGATGAACCCAAAAGTAATGATATTCCCCCAGAACCACCTATTGATAATACCGTGCAAGATATGAGAAATGCGGTCTAACTATTGATTCATATAGTTGCAGGCCAAGGTCAAAGCTAGGAAGGTCCAGTTATAGGTGCGAGTGGTGCAAATAGGGCAGCTGGCTCAAGGAAACGTGATTTCCTTAATTTGGACCCTTCATCCTTCGCTGGGTCTGATCCTAATAAAGATCCCCAAGACTTTATTGATCAGGTCTAGTGTACTTTAGATGTTATGCATGTGACTGGTATAGAAGCGGTCGTGTTAGCAACATATAGGTTGAGAGGTATGGCTATATTGTGGTATGAAGCTTGGAAGCAATCTAAGGGTATAGATGCACCCTGAACTACCTAGAAAGAATTCAAAGAGGCATTTCTTGATCATTACTTGCCATTGGAGATCAAAGATTCCCATGCAGATCAGTTCTTGAATCTCTACCAAGTAAATATAAGCATGAGAGAGTATAGTTTTCAATTTAATTCCCTGTCCAGGGATGCTCCTCATATAGTTGCTACTATGGTAGATAGAGTTCACCGATATGTGGATAGATTGGATACCTATCTGGTCAGAGATAGCATTATTGCTTCCTTAAATAAAGATATAGACACAATAAGGATGCAAGCTTTTGCATATAAATTGGAGGATTAGAGGCAAAGGAGAAGGACACAAGAGTTAGAAAGGGCGCAGTCCAAGAGGGCCAGATCTATAGGGCAGTTTACACCACCCAAGGTGAGCTTAGGCCTCAGTTTTCTAATAGACCACCTAGGCCATTATCCTACTACTCTGCAGTCAGTGCTCCACGATAACTCTAAGGGTGTAAAAGTAATCAGTTTGGTCAATGAGGTGAGGGATAAGGTTTATGGATAACAGGATATTTGGTAGGCCAACCAATGACTCCTAGGCAACCTTGTAAATAGTGTGGAAGAAGTCATCTGTGTATATGTCATGTTGGTTTAGACAAATGTTTGTTATTGGTGTGGTGCGCTAGGGCATATGTTAAAAAATAGGTAGGGGTTAACAAGAACCTATGGGTTGTGGTAGAGGTGTTAGAGGGGCAGCTAGCTCTAGCGTAGTCTAGAATCGCACTTATGCTCTTGGGAGTCGGCAAAATTTGGAAGCTTCACCTGATGTGGTCACAGGTACATTGTCCATCTTTTCACGTAATGTATATACATTAATTGACCCTGGTTTTACACTATCATACATTACCCCACTAGTTGCGGGGATGATTAACAGAACACCTAAATTATTGATCAAACCATTTGAAGTGTTCACACCAATTGGTGAATTTATTATGGCTAGAGGGATTTATTGTGACTATGTAGTAACTGCTTGTGATCGTGACATATTGGCTGACCTTACTGAGCTGGAAATGGTGGAATTTGTTGTTATAATGGGTATGGATTACCTAGCTTCTTCCTATTCCACCATGGATTGCCTAACTAAGAAAGTGTACTTCCACTTTCCAAATGAGGTAGTTCTTGAATGGGAAGGAAATGTTGGGGCATCAAAGGTGAAGTTTGTCTCTTATTTTAATGCCAAAAATATGATATCTAAGAGGTATATATGTCATTTAGTTAGAGTAAGGGATATGGAGGCAGAATAACCAACTCTTCAATCAGTTCCAATAGTGAATGAATTTGTTGATGTGTTCCCTGAAGAACTTCCAGAATAAGAAATAAATTTTGGTATTGACTTACTTCTAGGCACTCAACTTAGTTCTATCCCTCCATATAAGATGGCATCGGCAGAATTGCATGAATTAAAAGGGCAGCTAAAAGACTTATTGTAGAAGGGTTTTATAAGACCTAGTGTGTCCCCTTGGGGTGCACCAGTGTTATTTGTACCCAAAAAGGATGGTACCTTGAGAATGTGTATCGACTATCAACAATTGAATAGGGTAACAAGTAAGAATAAATACCCCCTCCCTAGGATTAACAATTTATTTAATCAGCTAGAGGGTGCCAAATATCTTTAAAAAATTAATTTGAGATCAGGTTATCACCAAGTGAGGGTAAAGGAGAAAGATATACCTAAGACTACTTTCAAAACACACTATGGTCACTTTGAATTTATTGTTATGTCATTTGGGCTAATGAATGCACTAACAATTTTATGGATCTGATAAACAGGGTACTTAAGTCATTCTTAGATGTGTTCGCGATAGTATTTATAGATGACATTTTGGTATATTCAAGATCAGAAGAGGACCATGCAAATCACTTGTGACAAGTGTTACAGGTTCTTTGTGATCGACATTTGTATGCCAAATTTTCTCAATGTGAATTTTATCTAAAATTAGTGGTATTCTTAGGTTATATTGTGTCTGATTAGGGAATAAGGGTTGACTCACAAAAGATAAAGGCTGTG
>JAOTQJ010194152.1:0-60452 GCA_025642045.1 Solanum sejunctum
TTATATTTTTATTCATGAGAACTTTCATTTTCTATCACATACTCTTATTAACTTTTTAAAAAGTAATGCCATCGCTATAGCTAGTCTAGAGTCGATATTATCTTTCAAAATAGTGATCTCCCTTATATGCAAATCTTTCCTAGCAAAATTTATTTACCTGTATACTCTAAGTTGCTCGGACTCGAGTGCGGGTGTCCGATACGGATGCAGATCTCGAGGTCGAATCCTTCATGATCTAATGTCCCCGACCTCTCAGGTCATGATGACACTTGTTAGATCCTGCCTATAGGCAAGCTAACCCAATGTCCACGTCCCCTGTCCTGAATCAATAGCAATAAATAATATCAACAACATATAAGTATAACGAACACAACCTACCCAAGACCTGAAAGTCACATGTATAGAGCTACTATAGACTCAAATTAAAATATACATATCTACATACATAACCAGAACAAGCATCTACATGTACAAAACCAACTATATATACAAGGCCAGTGTCCGAATATAAAAGACAGCCCACTAGGTAGAAGGAGACTGCAGAATGTCCAAAGCTGCTAATGCTCACCTATGTTTCCCGAATTATTAGTGTACTCCTAACTCATTTCCTATAGCTAGTACCTGGACTTGGATAATGGAAAATGCAAAAATGTAGGGGTGAGTACCAGAAAAGACACCCAGTAGGCATCGTCGGGCAATTGAGTGAAATAGTGATCATAAATAAAGCCCAAATATGTAGAAACTACTACAGTATAGCAAAACAACCCAGATTAAGGCATAGGCATGTCGGAAACCCTCAACCACAACAAAACCAACTGAAATGAAGTACAATGATGGAATAGACCAACCTAAATGGTGAACATTGATACCAACCAACGCAGACTGCGTAGGCTAATACTACAACTGCCCCCAACCGAGGCATAGTGTCGTATGCGGTGCAAGACCCTAGTATCTACGTCTATAGGCTAACTGGGCCCCTCATAAGCCTAGAAGGTACACCCGCACACAATATAGAACCAATAGATCATCATAGAATCCCTCAGAACTATCATAAAATACCATAAAACCATCATAAATCGTAGCTCTCCAAATCATCAGAACAAGGGTCAGCTATACGTCGGTGTAAAACCCTAGTGTCTAAGCCTGAACGCCCCCTGAGCCCCTATAAGCCCAGGGAGATACACCACGCATAATAAGGGTGTGAATAGGTAGAGGTGTACAGGTGTCAGTAACAGATGGTATGAGATCACAACCAGTACAAGATATAGTACCATATAGGGCCTCGAACCCTCTAACTGCCACCTGGGGCCTCGAACCTCTATAATATCAATGGGGCCTCGAACCCCCTAACTGTCACTAGAGGCCTCGAACCCCTAACTGTCACCCGGGACCTCGAACCCCTAACCATCACTCGGGGCCTCGAACCCCTATAATATCAATAGGGCCTCGAACCCCCTTCCCAACCTGGCTTCTGGTCGGGCAGTCAACCAGCACTAGATGGTCTGACATATACATAACGATGGGGCATATCCCACGCGGGAGAAAGAATCCCCCTAACACAATCAATAGGGCTTCAAACCCAAGGAAAATCAACTAGGCCTCGATCCCAAGTGTATCAATTGGGCCTCGAATCAAAGAATAGTCAACTAGGCCTCGAACCCAACAATATCCCAAAAATAATCAACTGGACCTCGAACCCAAAAATAGTAAATTGGGCCTCTCAAGTCACATCGTGTGTATATGTAACAGTATAGGCTCTGAAAAATGCAAGTCTAGGTCAACAATGGCTTAAGCGGGGCTAAGGCCCAACAAAAAATAAATAAGCAGAAGCATCATAAGTACCAATATCACACTAGACAGACCATTGATATGTATAACAATTATCCAGAGTAACAATAGGTAGCCCAGTTGATCAAACAAGTTTCCAGCTCAAAAACAAACAATCTAGTTAACTCTTAGGATGCAGTACACACTTCACCAATACAACCATAATCCAACACCTAGGTAGCCAAGAGCACAGTATGTCGACAGAAACGCAACACAGTGCCTCAACATATCATCAGAGTATGACAAGCAACCAGGGACTAAGTAGGCATACATGTCAATCACCCGGTATACATTTACCTTCAGCCTTTAACAAATTCATACACAACCTCAAATGATACCAAAATCAATTATTACAATATATAATACTACTACTACATCTAAAACTGACCAAAGTCTCAGTTAGCATGTATAGCATCTATTTTAATGCTTCCCAAATATATACAGGTATACAATACATGTTTCAACTCAGTTTAGGGGAAAGAGAAGCCTAGCCTACCTGGAAGGCAAATTCACGCACTCCGGATCACTCCACATGAACTTTACCCTATCTGGCTGCCTCCAAGTGCTGCTCAGATGTCAAAATATGAATTACAACATAAACACAACTATTTTGGCTGTAATCTCTCAAGAAACGGGGGAGAATACGCCAATTGCAATTAAAACGGAGAAAGTGGGGCCCATGTCTAAAATACCAAACCAACCCCTGAAAAATTACCCTTATGTCACCCCAAGTCCATATTCAAAAATTGAGCTCAAAACAAGGCTTAGAACAATCAAAAACAACCCAAAACCACACAACATCTTTTTTATCGAGTTATAAATATTATACAACAGCTTTCTCCTTGGATTATGCAAGAATACAATCAAATTAACAAAATCTGACTATACCACAATGAAGGTCTCAAAAAGTAGTACAATTTAGACCTAAATTTACTTAATTCCGATAAGAAACGGCCAAGATATCACAATACGAAGTTTTCGAAAAGAAAACACAACATGACAGCAGCTATAATTGTATTTTCATACCAAATGGAGATCTATCAATTAATTTTGACATTGCCACAGCATGTGTCTGGCAAAAATACACAAAATAGCACCAAATTTCGCCAAATTCAACCTCAAAATGGATAAGAAATCACAATTCAAAATTGTAATATATAACAGCAGAAAAACGGCCCATTTTTACCTCAAACGGCTCACCAAAATCAGTTTCCGAAGCTCCTACGGTGTTCTCGTCTCGGAAAAATATGCAAGTTATCCTTTTGAATCGCCCAAATCGGATAAAAAATGAGAGCGACATCACGTGTGAAAGTTTTTCAGTTGAACTGGACGATTCTGGAAATATTTCCAGATATAAACATGATTTTTCCTTTTTTTAAATAAACTGACTACCACGTGGCAGTTCCGCATGGGCCATTTCATCCACCGACTCTTACGTTTAGCAACCGCTCAAACTTCATTTCGATGCTCCGGCCTCATCCGGAGTCGGCAAAATGCAAACAATATGTGAAATCTAATTGGAAATAACATTCCAGAGTCACTAGTGTAGTCGTAATTAACACTGGAGGTCATTTTATTCCATTGTGGATCCCATTTCCCAATATCGAAATCTATCGAAGAACCAAAATACACCCGAAAGCCTCGAGAATCAAACGAAAGGTCCTTCTAAACCCAACTTGATGCTCCGGATCCAATGGTGTGGCCAGAGTTTCCATTTGAGGCACATTTATCAATGAGTTGACAGTCAACTATTGACCCATTTTGGCAGCTAAATTTGCAAAACTCAATATAATTGCAGTGAACATGCCTTCAGCCTACTGTGGTCGTTCCGGGGCTGATGGAACCGTCAGAATTCTGCTTCAAGGACATTTACCAGTACTTTACTTGAAAATTCATTTTACGGTTACAATCTCTCGTTTAACACGGAAAGATATATAATTGTCAAACAATTCACCCAACGATCAAATAATCAATGTCAACAAGTCACAAATAGCCCACAATCACTATGTAAATGCTCAACCTGATAAAATATTCACGGAACCACAAAAATGACCCGGAGGGTTATTACATCTAATTTTTATGATTCGGGGATATGGACCCATATATGTATACGTGTGAGAGGATTAGCCTAAATATAACTAAAAATATCTAAAAATAGAGTGATTGAACCTAAATTATAAGATTACAGGGAGAACACGAGGAGAATCTCGAAAGGAGATTAAAGGAAAAGGAATGACATAAAAATTTCTATATAAAAAGTATTCTATTTCTTCAATTTCACATTAGCTTTTGTATTGATTACAAAAATCATTAAAACTGTCCAAACGTTCTCCATCGATTTTGGTCAAAGTACTTGAAATTGGTTGACCAAATTGGACACGGATTCCACACCCACACCCACACCCATGTCATGTCGACACGGGAGCAGCAACAAAGTGAAGAGTACTAGAAACTTAGTATATACTTCCATCCTATTGATGTGGCCCCCATTTTTGGTCCTGATGGTCCTACCATTCTGAAGTTTATAAGTCCCGCTGCTGTGAAAGCGAGTGGAATGATGAATCTACTTATGCCACACCCTTGTGATCTTACTCTAGATCATTCCTGGAAGTAAATACCCTTCATTATGTACATTTATTACTAATTCAAATTCAGCTCATCCCTACTTTTGAATGACCCATCTTTGTTAGTTAACCTCCTCCACTTTGTAATTTTTCCATTGATAAGTAAAGATCAATATATAATACTTTTTAGTTAACAACATGATCTTGGTCCCCAAGGAGATAACCTAGTGGGAATTAGGACCATTCAATAGGAAAAATTTTTTGTTCTTGTAATTTATTAATCTCTCTTTCTCTTTGCATTTCAGGGGAAGCCTTGATATCTTAGGTGCTCCAGAAATTGTGCCTAGAATGATTAATGATTGTATCTAGGCTCATCCTCCTTCCAAAGTTAGACATATGGAGTATTCAAATCAATTTCTAGTAAAAAACATTCCTGGGTGAGGGCTCACTTCTACTTTTCATCCTCTTCCCCTTTACCGATAGCTATATAAGGTAGAAGCTAACCTTTCTTTCTCACTCGTAAAGAAATATAATCCTATATCTTCTTTACCCAAAATGTGATCGTTGAATAGACTTGCCTAGATACTACCATGGGGCTATGTTGCTCGGACTCTTCAAAAATGTAAACGGGTGCATGTTGGATCCTTCAAAAATACTATATTTTTTAAGGATCCAACACGGGTGCGGCAACATTTTTGGAGAGTTCGAGCAACTTAGCCATGGGGAACTGGTTGAAATTTAAAAGTAATAGGCAAAACACGTTAGTTCTCATACAACATATAACTTTTCTTCATAATAATAAAAAAAAAATTTAGACATATGGTGTATGAGTACTCACATCTTTTGCCTGCTGCTCTTAAATTTCAACTAGTTCCCCGTGGAAATATCTGGGAAAGTCTATTCAACAATCATATTCTTAGTAAAGAAGATATAGGACTATATTTCTTTACAAGTGATAAAGAAAGGTCAGCTTGTTCCTTATATATCTATCGGTGAAGGGGAAGGGGATGCAAAGTAGAAGTGAGCCCTTACCCAGGAATGTTTTTACTGGAAATTAATTTTTGCATTTGCCATTATATGTAGATTTGATATATATATATATATATATATATATATATATTACTATGGTAGAGTTCATGCGCAGGGAAGATTTGGTGATGAAAATTCTTATAAATGATGTTGAGCTGCTTATACTTGCATCCACAGCCCTGTGCAGTGATAATCAAAGTATGTTGATAAGCTTTATATTCGTTTTTCATTTTCAATGAATTTTTTGGTAATACATATGTATATGATTATGCTCTATAAAAGATAAACTATGTGATAATTGTAGAGCTATCTTCCACCTTGTGGATTTTGTTGCAAGATGGGACAACAAGCACTTCCTGTGGGGATTATTTTACGGCATGGGATAAGACACAGATGGATGTGCTGAAGGGGGCATCAACAAAGTGATTGATATGGAGATATACATGATAGCTAGAGAATGTAGGTAGACACTATTGTCTCGGCAACTACTTTTAGAAATGGCTTTGATTTAGAGGCCATTTGGATTTGCTTTGGACGTATGACTTATAAGTCAAAGTAGAAGCTCCAAAAATTGTACCTAGGATGCTTAATAATTGTATCCGGGCTCATCCTCCTTCCAAAGTTAGACATATGGTGTATGCAAATCAACTTCTAGTAAAAACATTCCCGGACGAGGGCTCACTTCTACTTTGCATCCCCTTGCTTTTTAATGATAGATATATAAGGTAGAAGCTAACCTTTGTTTCTCGCTTGTAAAGAAATATAGTCCTATATCTTCTTTACCCAAAATATGATCTTTGAATTGACTTGCCCAGATATTACCATAAGGCAATGTTGCTTGGACTCTTCAAAAATATCGACGGGTGCATGTCAGATCCCCAAAATAGTGTATTTTTAAGGATCCAACATGGGTGTGAAAACATTTTTGGAGAGTTCGAGCAACTTAGCCATGGGGAACTAGTTGAAATTTAAAAGTAGTAGGTAAATCACATGAGTACTCATACACCACATACCTTTTCTTTGCAATAATAAAAAAAGTTAGACATATAGTGTATGAATACTTATGCCTTTTGCCTGCTACTCTTAAATTTCAACTAGTTCCCCATGGAAATATCTGGGCAAGTCTATTCAGTAATCATATTCTGAGTAAAGAAGATATAGGACTATATTCTTTACAAGCGAGAAAGAAAGGTCAGCGTCTTCCTTATATATCTATCGGTAAAGGGGAAGGGGATGCAAAGTAGAAGTGAGCCCTTGCCCAGGAATGTTTTTACTAGAAATTAATTTGCATTTGCCATTATATGTAGATTTGATATATATATTATTCTGGTAGAGTTCATGTGCAGGGAAGATTTTGGTGATGAAAATGCTTATAAATGATTGAGCTGCTTATACTTGCATCCACAACCCTGTGCAATGATTCTCAAAGTATGTTGATAAGATCTATATTCTTTTTTCATTTTCAATGAATTTTTTGGCAATACATATGTATATGATTATGCTCTATAGAAGATAAACCATGTGATAATTATAGAGTTGTCTTTCACCTTGTGGATGTTTTTGCAAGATGGAACAAGCACATCCTGTGGGGATTATTTTATGGCATGGGACAAGACACAGATGGATGTGCTGAAGGGGGCAGAAACAAAGTGATTGATATGGAGATATACATGATAGCTGGAGAAATGTAGGTGGTACTATTGTCTCGGCAACTACTTTTAGAAATTGCGTTCATTTAGCAGCCATTTGGATTGTCTTTTGATGTATGACTTATAAGTCAAAGTAGAAGCTCCAGAAATTGTACCTAGTATTCTTAATAGTTGTATCCAGGCTCATCCTCCTTCCAAAGTTAGAAATATAGTGTATGCAAATCAATTTCTAGTAAAATATTCCTCGGCGAGGGCTCACTTCTACTTTACATCCCCTTCTCCTTTACTGATAGATATATAAGGTAGAAGCTAACCTTTTGTTCTCGCTTGTAAAGAAATATAGTCCCGTATCTTCTTTACCCAAAATATGATCATTGAATAGAGTTTCCTTGATATTACCTTGGGGAACTAGTTGAAATTTAAGAGTAGGAGGCAAAAGGCACGAGTATTCATACACCATATGTCTAACTTTTTTTTAATTATTACGAAGAAAAGGTATATGGTGTATGAGTACTCACGTGTTTTGCCTACTACTTTTAAATTTCAACTAGTTCCCCATGGCTAAGTTGCTCAAACTCTCCAAAAATGTTGCCGCACCCATGTTGGATCCTTAGAAAATACACTATTTTGGGGGATCTGACATGCACCCGTTGATATTTTTGAAGAGTCCGAGCAACATAGCCCTATGGTAATATCTGGGCGAGTCAATTCAATGATCATATTTTGGGTACAGAAGATATATGACTATATTTCTTTACAAGCGAGAAAGAAAGATTAGCTTCTACCTTATATATCTATAGGTAAAGGGGAAGGGGATGCAAAGTAGAAGTGAGCCCTCGTCCAGAAATGTTTTTACTAGAAATTGATTTGCATACACCATATGTCTAACTTCGGAAGGAGGATAAGCATGGATACAACTATTAAGCATCCTAGGTACAATTTCTGGAGCTTCTACTTTGACTTATAAGTCATAGGTCAAAAGCCAATCCAAATGTCCTCTAAATCAAAGCCATTTCTAAAAGTAGTTTCTGAGACAACAATGTCCACCTACATTTCTCCAGCTATGACTTTGTTATCTCGGCAACTACTTTTAGAAATGGCTTTGATTTAGAGACCATTTGTATTTGCTTTTGACGTATGACTTATAAGTCAAAGTAGAAGCTCCAGAAATTGTACCTAGGATGCTTAATAGTTGTATCCAGGCTCATCCTCCTTCTAAAGTTAGACATATGGTGTATACAAATCAATTTCTAGTAAAAACATTACTAGATGAGGGCTCACTTCTACTTTGCATCCTCTTCCCCTTTACCGATAGATATATAATGTAGAAGCTAACCTTTGTTTCTCGCTTGTAAAGAAATATAGTCCTATATCTTCTTTACCCAAAATTTGATCGTTTTATAAACTTGCCTAGATATTACCATGGGGAACTATTTGAAATTTAAGAGTAGGAGGCAAAAGACATGAGTATTCATACACCATATGTCTAACTTTTTTTTATTATTACAAAGAAAAGGTATATGGTTATTGAGTACTCATGTGTTTTGCCTACTACTTTTAAATTTCAACTAGTTCCTCATGGCTAAGTTGCTCGAACTCTCCAAAAATGTTGCCGCACCCATGTTGGATCCTTAAAAAATACACTATTTTTTGAGGATCCAACACGCACCCGTCGATATTTTTGAAGAGTTCGAGCAACATAGCCCCACGGTAATATCTGGGCAAGACAATTCAACAATCATATTTCGGGTAAAGAAGATATAGGACTATATTTCTTGACAAGCGAGAAAGAAATCTTAGCTTCTACCTTATATATCTACCGGTAAAGGGGACAGGGTTGCAAAGTAGAAGTAAGCCCTTGTCCAGGAATGTTTTCACTGGAAATTGATTTGCATACACCATATGTCTAACTTTGGAAGGAGGATAAGCATGGATACAACTATTAAGTATCCTAGGTACAATTTCTGGAGCTTCTACTTTGACTTATATTTCAAAAGCCAATCCAAATGGCCTCTAAATCAAAGCCATTTCTAGAAGTAGTTTCCGAGACAACAATGTCCACCTATATTTCTCCAGCTATGACATTGTTGTCTCGGCAACTACTTTTAGAAATGGCTTTGATTTAGCGACCATTTGTATTGGCTTTTGATGTATGACTTATAAGTCAAAGTAGAAGCTCCAGAAATTGTACCTAGGATGCTTAATAGTTGTATCCAAGCTCATCCTCCTTCCAAAGTTATACATATGGTGTATGCAAATCAATTTCTAGTAAAATCATTCCTCGACGAGGGCTCACTTCTACTTTGCATCCCCTTCCCCTTTACCGATCGATATATAAGGTAGAAGCTAACCTTTCTTTCTTGCTTGTAAAGAAATATAGTACTATATCTTCTTTACCCAAATTTTGATCGTTGAATAGACTTGCCTAAATATTACTATGGGTAACTAGTTGAAATTTAAGAGTAGGAGGCAAAAGGCATGGGTATTTATACACCATATGTCTAACTTCTTTTTTTTATTACGAAGAAAAGGTATATGGTGTATGAGTACTCATGTGTTTTGCCTACTACTTTTAAATTTCAACTAGTTCCCCATGGCTAAGTTGCTCGAACTCTCCAAAAATGTCGCCGCACCCTTGTTGGATCCTTAAAAAATACACTATTTTTGAGGATCTAACACGCACCCATCGACATTTTTGAAGAGTCCGAGCAACATAGCCCCATGCTAATATCTGGACAAGTCAAATCAACGATCATATTTTGGGTAAAGAAGATATAGGACTATACTTCTTTACAAGCAAGAAAGAAAGGTTAGCTTCTACATTATATATCTATCGGTAAAGGGGAAGGGGATGCAAAGTAGAAGTGAGCCCTCGTCCAGGAATGTTTTTATTAGAAATTGATTTGCATACACTATATGTCTAACTTTGGAAGGAGGATGAGCCTGGATACAATAATTAAGCATCTTAGGTACAATTTTAGGCGCTTCTACTTTGACTTATAAGTCATACGTCAAAAGCCAATCCAAATGGCCTCTAAATTAAAGCCATTTCTAAAAAGTAGTTGCCGAGACAACAGTGTCCACCTACATTTCTCCAGCTATCATGTATATCTCCATATTGATTTGGAGATATACATGATAGCTGGAGAAATGTAGGTGGACATTGTTGTCTCAGCAACTACTTTCAGAAATGGCTTTGATTTAGAGGCCATTTGGATTGGCGTTTGACGTATGACTTATATGTCAAATGCCATAAGTTTGGAATCCTAATTTTTGGCTTTTAATTTTTTTTTTGTTCTTTTTCTTTAAAAATAAGTGCTCATAAGCACTTTTTAACTTTACCACAACACTTTAAAACTTTTTAAAAGTTATATTGGCTTAAAAGCACCTAAAATAAGCCAATCCAAAAAGACACTTAACTCTTCAATAGAAATATTTCGGCTGCTACCTGCAATTAGTTTGTGAATTTGTTGGTTGGCTATGCATGATGGTGAAACTATATTCATGGCATATGTGTTTGTCTAAATTGAGTAATTTTGGTTCAAATTCCATATTTATCTCAAGAAGACAAGCATAACCCTTTTCTAGTTTATCTTTTTGCAATTCCAGTGTTGCTCTTTGTACTAATTGAGTTATTTCTACATGTCTATATAAGTTTGCTCATGACAATGTAACACCAACTCTTGGTAGATCATTTTTTGATGACAAGGGGAACTTGTAGCCGCTACCATTTGAGTGCGCACAGGGTAAACCTTCACTCCTATGAAATAGCTCGTAAACCACATGGGAGATTGTTTTGCTTTCACATTATTATTCGACTTTATCTTTATTAATAATTAAACTTTGGAGTTGTATGTTTTAGCTTCTCTCATATTGTAAAAACTGAGTTGATATATGTCTTGATTCAACTGACTCGGTTGAAAATCGAGTCATGACAATCATATATATTAATTTCCATGTTTACACTATAAATGCTACATACTTATTTTAGTAATATGACATTTACTTTTGCTTTTATTCATTGATCATCACTATAACTCAAAATGGTCATTATATATGCTTCCTTCTTTGTTTGGTATTGTTGATTCAGTTAGACACTTGTAGGCACAAGAAGAAGTGAAATACCTCGTTGAAATTTCTTGATAACTCAAATTTTTAATTAGATTTTTTATTAGCCTACGGAAAACATTATGGTGTGTGTTATTTAGTGGGCATTTTTACCGGATAATTGAAATCTAACTTAGTGTTAAAAGATCAAGAGAAGTAAATATTCTGTAGTATCAAGCAATAGCCATGATAGCTCATACATTTTACGTCTAACTTTAGAAGGGGAATGACTTGGATACAGGTATTGAATATCCCAAGTGCAAGTTCCAGAGCAGCTAAGATGGCAAACTTCCCCTAAATTGCAAAGGGGGAGGAACACTAATAATTACATGGAAGAGAACCTGGATTCCAATTGAGTGGTGCAAATTCTTCAAGTAAAAGAGATCTTCAATATATACATATATTATACAGGCATTGTAGAAAAGATAGAATTTGCACCTAATTGTTCTGCTCGAATCGCTCTAGTATGATGGACTGGGTAGGCAGATAAAATGCAATGCGATAGAAGAGTTCGCTCCACCGCATAAGATCCTCGAATTAAAATTAACCACGACTACTATCTGTGGTCCGTTTTCATTCACCTCCCTGCGCAGGAAGGGGGATCAAAGAAAGGTAGGTTGCTTCTCTCTTAGACAGATGGCAACTTATGTAGTGGTCGACCTTCCTACCAGAATGTCTTCTTGGTCGAAAAGCCCCTTTTTAACTAGTAAGGATGCATGAAGCAAAAAATCTTGCGTGAAGGACATTTTCTTCTCTTTTCTCTCCTCTCCAAAGGCCAAGGGAGAGGAGGCTGCATCCCTTTCCTTCCATAGTTCTTTTGGTTTCCCATGGATAGCGGTAGCTGGGGCAAAGCCTCCTCTTGTTCGCGAGAATAATCAAAGGAAAACCTCTCTGCTTTTAGAAGCATAATGAAAGGGTCATCGAGTTTCAAGGTGATAAAAAATATCAGTGAAGTAATTTCTCAAATAAAAAAGAACATAAAGAGAGTTCCAAATAGAGCTAAAAATTGTTTCGCACTCCACATCTCATTAAGTGTAGAACTGAAAAAATTTAGAAAATAAGCAATGTATGGGCTCTCATATAACCTACAATTTCTTCTTTCCCATACCTGAAAGCATAAGATAGTCCATAAGAGTGGCAATAACTTCAAGTCCTCAAGGAATTTATCGCTAATGGAAATCAAGTTTACTACCATCTCACTAAGTAGTATTTGATCAAATTACCGTTATGCCATAATTTGCAACTTGCAACAGAACTCTTTCCATAGTTGGTCATGCATTCTAAAGTGTCCTATTCATTTTTTTAGTGATACTAAAGGCGTCCCTAGAGGTTGCATCCACCCAAGCTAATTTTTTGGGCAACCTATCCATCCCACCAGAGGAATTTCTTAAAACCCATATGCAAAAGTCTAACTTGCTGGCATCAAACTAGTCACAAGGTAACCAGGGAGCAATATTCAACACAATGCTATAAGCGTGGAAACAGAAGGCCATAGCACATACTGACAAGGTAATGCTGCCCACTAAGGCTAGATCAGATAGGCGCAACAGTTGTTGCAGCTGGGACTCTAACCTAAAATCTCTAAGTTGTTACTCCTATGCCTTAGAAACTAGGTTGTCTCCTTAAGAACCAACATTATTAACTACAAGTATTTTGTATGTCTAAATGGATTCATCATTCAACTCTCACTCCAGCCTCGAGACACACATGTCCCAAAATGGTAGAACTATCAAACCTAAGAAACAGGCTACATCAATTGAATAGAAGTGCAAAATTAAATAAATTTCGCTATGATAGCTTTCAGATATTGATGGTGTAGCGAAAATCATTTTGAAAGATAACATAACTCTAGATACATCAATATCATTCTTTTAAAATAGAGTATATGATAGAAAATGAAATTTATGAAGAATCAAGGTTTAATAAGAGGAAAAATCAAACCAAGTAATGAATACTAAAGATGTTAGTGAATACATAACCTTAGATGCTTGTACTATGCTCTTTTCACGAAAAGAATTTGAAGTTTGAGCTTTTGGCTTGCTAAAATCCTCGAGTCATAGTTGCTATAGATTAGGATGACACAACAAAGACAATATTTATCAGCAGAGATCCATATTTCTTTATATCTAATGCCAGACCAAGTGCTTCAATAGATAGATAACACATTTTTCTAGGGTTGTACCTCGTCAATACAATGTCCACCAAGAATCTTACTTTTTTTCTTCGATTACATAGTACTCTGAAAATTCTTTGCAGAGTCATGCAACTTAGATTCCTCTGCTCATTTTCCAATACATGTGATGAAGATATTGCCTCCTTGCCATAATCACATTCTTCATAATACCAAAGCGCACAATATCTAAAAGGAGAGAAAAGCAGAATTTTTAAAGATAGGAAAAATGACTATATATGCATAAAAGATACCAGCTATATTTAAGAGAATTAAATGCCACAACATGCTAATGAAAGAATTTAACAATTTATGCTGTTATTTAACCTAAATCTTTTGGACAGGAAAGAAGATAATTTGTTGTATGTAGAGCATAAACCTTATTGTACAAAATAATTTTCTCCAGTCAATTTGTCCATTCTATGCAGCAAAAGGAACAAATTCCAACTCAATTGGATAAACACAACAAGTTATAGCATCCAAAGCAAACAAATTCAATTTGATGAAATGTTAGTTATCAATTTTTACATAATTTTGCCAGATCTCTTATAATTCCAACTCAACACTGATTCAAGTCATATCAATCCCCAAGCAGATGAAGAATTCTTAGCTATTGGAAAAAACAAAGAAAGAGTGGATGAACAATTCTTAGCTATGGGGAAAAACAAATAAATAGTGGAGTTATACCATGAGGGTCTGATGTATGGCTGCACACCGACAAACAAAGAAGAAAAAGTTTGTGAGGCGCCATTTGAGCTCCATGGCGGCATACAGACAAAGGAAGAAGAAAAGGTTTTGCTACTACAAGGAAAAGGTACACCAAATACCTAGTGTAAAATTATTTCCTTTAATTACTCAATCCAAACTATTTATTTTTAACAGGCCCATGACTCAAATTATTTATCTTCCTATCCCATGCTTTTTTTGTTTTGTCCTGACGTCTTGCTGACACCATGCTATTGTCAACATGAATATTATGAAATAATCCTCAATGATCCTCCGGCAGCATATATATATTGTATCGGTATCATATATAATGAACTCAATTCTCTGTGATACTCTGATGATATATTGATACATGATTGGTATTATATTGTATTATATTTTTTTAAGAAATAAATAAGAAACAAATAAAAAATTATTAAACTCTAAATTAGTAGAAAATATAGTCGTTGTGATACTCCATGGATATATTTATACTATACTGGTATCACATAGGATTATAAAATTATTAAAGTTATAAAATTATTTATTAAACTCTAAATTAGTAGAAAATATATTTTCATGATACTCCATTGATATATTGATATCTTATCTGTATCATATAATTTGAGCTCTTTTTTTTAATAAAATAATATAATTAAGAGAAAATTATTAAAGTTACAAACTTAGAAATTATTCTCTAAATTAATAGAAAATATATTCTTGTGATACTTTATTTGTATATTGATACCATATCGGTATCATAGAGGACTGAGCTTAATCCCTGGTGATACCATGTCGATATATGTATACCCTATTCGTATATCAAAAAAGGTGGGTGCTTGTAACACCCCCAAATTCATCCTACCTAGTCTAAGTAAAGGCCTAGAAAACTAAGAAAAATGACTCAGAAAAGTCACTGAAATAAACCACAAAGGTCACCTACGGCTAGTAGAGCTATTTATGACTCGTAGATGAGGCCTCATAGTTGCCCCTATGACTTAGTGAAATCTTTCTACGTCTGAGGTCCATGTACGAGACATTATATAGACTATATCTCATTCTACGACCTATGGAATGTTTTTTGTGATGGGATACCAGAAGGCTCGTCATCAATTTACGGCCTGTGGAACAGGTTTCTATACTACAGTTTCAGAAAAATCAAGATTTCCGAACCTTGAGCGATGAGTTAATAGATGACCTGTGATTTGTTTTAAGACTCATAGAAAGGGATTTGTAGAACCCTATGCCCAATTTCTAGTAATCCAAATTTTGGGCACTTCCATCTACCGGCGTCACTTACGACCCATAGATGGGGTCTCGTGGTTCTACTCGACAGTTTCAAGAGGGCTATTTTGGTCCTTTCCTACTCATTTATTTAAAACCAACGAAGTTTTAGACTTGTTGTAGACCCCTTATCAGTACCATAAGTGTATTATCCCTCATTATACACTTAAAAACTTTGAGACCATCGAAGGAGGGAGAAAAGTTAGGGTTTTGAGTTGAAGCTTGAGGATCGTCAGAGAGTGGATCCATCTTCCTACTTCCAGGTATGTAAGTTTCCTAAAGTATCAGACTGAGTCCATTCACGCACCCCTTCATCTACTTGAGTCTAGGTTATGAATAAAAATTGAGTATGGAAAAAATTTCATGATTCTAATCTTCAAGTTAATTGCAATTAATTATGTCTTTATGCATATTTATGAACTAATCAATGAGTTACATGCTGGTTATATGAATTGGAGTGTAAAATTTGTATTTAGTACTATGAACTTTGAATACATCATTCTATATAACCTTTGTTGCATCAATCGGATTGAGACCCTGACTATGATTATTTGAGTTGAGTAAATTGAGTATGATTGAACATAAGGAGCTTATTACCTGTATATTTATATAATTAATAAGTATCTTAATTGTATTATGTGGCGAGCATGATTTAGTGCAGTATAAATGACCTTTTGAGTTTGTCTTAGAGTCTTGAGTTCATGTATGATTGACAATTTAGATTAGTTGAGCTATTGAGTAATTGTGTTGAGTTGATTGGAGAAACTCCAAAAGATGAGTTTGAGTTGATTGACATAAGCATGTTTTAGTCTTAAGATGAGTATTGAGCACTGGTATGGAAGTGATAAATGCCTACTCTAACTCCATAAATTGCGTTGCCAGTGTAGGACAGTCGTGCAGTTAACTTTGGCGACTCATGTCCCAAAAGATGGACATTTATTTTGGATCCAAGAAAGTTTGATTGTCCTTTACCATGGCAAATTTAGGATGGGCGTGGCAATGATGTTCCCTTCGTTATGCATCACCAAACTAAAGGTGGTGGGATTGGACTTTGGTTAAGAGAAACTCCTAGGCAACACTTGATTAAGCATATAATGTTTTAAACTGAGTTGCATAATATCGAGTTATTTTTAAAGCATGATTTTAAATCTTAAACTTGCACATTCACTAAGTTGAGTTATGAGTTAATCTCTGAGTCGAGTTGACTAAGTTGAGCTTTACTTGTTACATTTGCCATTTCACATACCAATATATTCCATGTACTGATGTCCATTTAGGCGTGCATCATTAATGATGCCGATATAGGTGATAGAGGACTTCAGCCAGCACATTGTTGAGGTCCAGCTTCTGGACTTCCAGAGTAGTGAGCTCTCCTTGATATCTGGAGGAGCCTTTTTTTTGTCAGTATACCACTCACAAGTTTCCTCAACATGCTACACCACTATCCAGACAGTCATATATATATTTATATATATATGTAAGCTAGTACAATCAGTTCCAAAATATATGGCCTCCAACCAATCACCTACTCGATGTTCATGCTATCCAAATAAGTTTACACATTTGACTTATTCTAGATGAAGGGAGACCGTGGCCTAACTAAGTGTTGATCACATATGCTCCGAACCACTCCACCTTTCGACTGGCCTTGGAATACTGTCAAGCTGTCAAAAATAGGATCTCATCATCAATATAATCATTTTGATACTAAAATCACAAGAAATGGACATTAACCAATCGGCGCCCAGAAACCTAAACAAACATTACACCATGATCATTACAACTACCCGAGCCTATAACTCAATTAGGGATTAATTTGGTGCTCAAATTAATACAAAATAGTCCAATGAATGTGATATTTCTTTATGAAAATATAGAATAGGTAGCATGATCCATAGCAACTTTACCTCAAACAAAACTCAGTCAGAAGATTCCAATACAACAACCATAATCATCTCAGAAAGTCACACAGGATAGACTCACATTTTGCTAAAATCCTGTCCAAAATAACTGAGTAATCAATTTTCAAAGTTTTTGATAGTTAACATCAATATGAAGCAGTAAAACATCAAAATTTACATCGAACATCATGTCAAATAGAATTTCCAATACTTTCACGATATTCTTCTTGAAATTCCACGCAAATTAGCCTTTCGAATCACTCTATTTGGAGTTTGGATGATTAGTTTATCGCTAATTGAATTTTTTCCTCTTTCCGTTGTCAATCTAAAAATATAGCATGTATTTATCACCTTATTTTGTTCTCTGTAATCATAGTTGTTACAAAATATACAGTCGTATCTAGTATTTATAGCATAATAGTAGGTAGATATATTTAGGTATCTTAGTGATTTTTTAAGGATCTTTTCTGATTTTATTTTCTTATATGGATTTACTTGTACACCTATAAATAACTCTTATTCTTGGAATAATAGAACAAGAAAACAGTCCCATTGGCTCTATATTTTACATAGTATCAGAGCCTATCCTTCTGATTTGCTTGTATTGGGTCAGCAACTCTTTCAGGTAGAGTTGCTTGACTGTTGGAGGTATTTGCTTATATTTTTGATTGCTTTGCAGTGGTTTTAGATCACATAACCACGTTTGACAGCTTTACAACAAATTTTGCAACTACTTCGTTGGTTAGGATTGAGTTTCTTATAAGTTGTTCTATTTTTGTATTTCTGTAGTAATATTTAGGAGGCTGGTTGTGTTAGAAAAAGTCTTCAAGTGGGACTCCCTGTTCAGATCAACTTATGACTTACTTGGGTCGTCTTTCTTTGTAACAATATGAGACTTGTTAAGTCTCTGTTAGTTCTCTGAGTATTTTTGATTGGGTTCAAATTCTCTTGATTCTATGATTTATTTCACGTGATTCACTGGTTTGGAGTTCTATTTCTTTCCAACACAGACTTGGTTGGATAATTTTAGCTTTGGACAATTGTCTATCAATTTATTTTAATATTGTGACTTGGGAAAATGAATGCTTCTAGTTCATTGTCTGATAACATGATTTCGGTTTCCATAGAAGATTTTTCTCAACTCTATCAATATGAGAAATCATTGAATGAATCTACTTCAATTAATGCTTTTGCTGAGTCAACTGAAACATGTTTCATCACCTCTTCAAATAAACGGGTCATTGATTCAGGTGTCACAAATCATATGATATGTAATCCTAATATTTTTTCTAGCTTTGAATCACACAAAGCACCATCTCTAGTTACTGTAGCTGAGGGATCAACTTGTAACAATGTTGGATATGGTACTATTAAACCAACCTCTTCTATTACCCTGTCATTTGTACTAAGTCTACCAAACTTGGCTTTTAATCTGATTTTTGTAAGCAAAGTTACTAGATATCTTGATTGTTATATTTTATTCTTTCCGGATCATTGTTATTTCGTGATATTAAGACAAATCAAGTTATTAGAAAAGGATATCTAATTGATGATCCCTACATCGTTGATGAATGGGAGCCTCGGTGTTACATGCTCTAGTGTCATCTCTCCATTTGAAGCACATTGTCGATTGGCACATCCTTCTTTACCTCTGTTAAAGAAGCTTTGTCCTCATTTCCATGATATTTCTTCATTGGAATATGAATCTTGTCAATTTGCAAAACATCATCGCAATCCATTAAGTCCAAGGATTAATAAGCGAGTTCAGTCTGCTTTTGAGTTGGTACATTCAGATGTTTGGGGACGATGTTCAGTTGTTTCTAAAACTGGGCATAAGGATTTCGTCATTTTTGTGGATGATTTTCTCGAATGACTTGAATTTACTTTTTAAAGAGACAATCTAAGTGCTTACTCACTTTACTGCCTTCTGTACTAAAGTCATAACTCAATTTAATGCCTCAGTGCGGATTCTAAGGAGTGATAATGCTAAAGAATATATGTCAGAATTATTTCGATCATACATGAGAAACCATGGTATTCTTTATCAGTCTTCATGTGTTGATAGACCTTCTCATAATGGAGTCGCTGAGAGGAAGAATAGGCATCTACTTAAGATAGCTCAGGCATTTTTATTCCAAATGAAAGTCCCCAAACAATTTTTGGCAGATGCAATCTCTATAACTTGTTTTCTGATAAATCACATACTGTCAGTTGTGTTGGCAAGTAATATGCCTTATGGTGTTCTTTTTCCAAACAAATCACTATTTCTGATCGAACCTAAGGTGTTTGGGAGCACATGTTATGTTCCATACGTTCAACCATCTATCACCAAATTGGATCCAAAGGCATTAAAATATGTTTTCTTGGGTTGTTCTCGACTTTAGAAAGGATATTGGTGTTACTTTATTGAACTTGGCAAATACTTAGTGTCTACTAATGTGGTACTTTCAGAAGCTACACCATTCTTCTATGCACCTCCCATTTCTACAAGTCAGGTGGAGGAAGATGAGTAGTTGGTCTATCGGGTTACTCATGCTGAAACAAAATAATCAGATGATGATGCTCTTCCATCTGCTAGTTCATTTATTGAGAATCAATCAACTAGTATACCTCTAGAACTAGTCTCATCTGTTCCAACAGGACCACCACTTGTTCAAGTTTACTCGAGGAGGTAAGTTAATGATGATACTTGTCCTACATCAACTCGGTCATCATCAGTTCCTCCTCCACTTGATTCTTTGGGAAATCTTGACCTTCCTATTGCTCTTCGAAAAGGTACACGTCAGTGTAAATCCAAATATTCCATTGCTAAATTTGTTTCTTATGATAACTTATCTCCTACATCTGGTTGTTTGATTGGCTCTCTAGACTCTATTTCTATTCCCAAAATAGTGAAAAAAACCTTGACTAATCCTGGATAGAGTGATTCAATGCTTGATGAGATACATGCTCTAGATGAAAATCACACTTGGGATTTGGTGTATTTACCCAAGGGAAAGAAAGTTGTAGGATGCAAATAGGTCTTTACCTCATCGTCAATCCTGATGGTTCTATCGAAAGAATTAAGGCTAGACTTGTGGCTAAAGGTTATGCTCAGACTTATGAGGTAGATCATATAGACACTTTCTCCCCCGTAGCTAGATCACCTCTATTCGTCTGTTTATTTCCTTAGTTGCTTCTCAACATTGGCCTTTACATCGTCTGGATCAAGAATTGATAAAAGATCGACTCTTGGCTATTGCATCTTTATTGGTGGAAATCTAATATCTCGGCAGAGTAAGAAAGAAAATATTGTATCTCGATCTAATGCAGATTCCAAGTATAGAGCTATGGCTCAATCCATATGCGAAATACCGTGGATACAACACTTTTTAGTTGAGTTTGGTTTGAATCCTTCTTCTCTAGCAAAACTATGGTGTGATAATCAGACTGCTCTACTCGATGCCTCAAATCAAGTGTATAATGATCATATAAAACATATTAAGGTTGATTGTCACTTTGTCCACAAGAAGATTCAAGAGAACATGATTTCTACAGGCTATGTGGAGACAGGAGAGCAATTGGGTGATATATTCACAAATACTTTGAATGGAACTCGGATGGAATATCTTTGTAACAAGTTGGGCATGATCAATATCTATGCTCCAACTTAAGGGGGAGTGTTACAAAAAGTACAGTCATCTCTAGTATTTATAGCATAATAATAGGTAGAGATATTTGGGGATCTAAGAGATTTTTTAAGGATCTTTCCTGATTTTATTTCCTTATATAGATCTACTTGAATACCTATAAATAACTCTTATTCTTGGAATAATAGAATAAGAAAACAGTTCCATTGGTTCTATATTTTACAATAGTGAACTATAGTACAACATAAATGACCTCCATGAATGTGGGAGTCCTCTGTGAACAGTGAAGTATAAGGTCAATTTGACTTCTGCGAACGAAGAGTGCTAGCCCGCTTGACCTCCATGAACATGGTCGGGTAGCCTACGATCACGGAGTGCTAGGCACTTGGCGTCAAAAAATAGGGCCAAGGGCTCCGTGGTCATGGAGCACTGTGGTGCCTACACTAGATTCAATTATTTCAAAAATTCTTAATGGGGTGTCCGGAACTCGTTCATAATTAAATACATGTAAACAAACCATGTAACCCTACTAAAATCAACATCATAGATCTAATGGCATAGCCAGAATTCCTATATGTGGTCATTATGATCAAATACGGGTCCCACATTTTAAAGTCGAATTTAGTCAATTTCTACTGAGGGGTCCAAAATGCACCCAGAAGATTCAAGAACCAAAAGAAAGATCATTCTAGAACAAACTCGACGTCTCAAAGTTAACCGCGCTGTCAAATTTTCATTTGGGTACATTTTCTAAGAATGTTGACTAAGGTCAACTATTGGCCTATTTTGAGGGCAAATACAAAACTCGGTATAAACAGACACTAAAAATCTTGATTCTCAAACTAACTACACTTCTAGCCTAATTTCTTCATTCTGGAACTGATGGAACTATCAAAATTTCGTTCTGAGGCCATTTACCTTGACTTCACAACAAAACTCATTTTTCTAACTTTAACCGGCCTTCCAGCATGAAAAACTGCACAACTTCCAAACGAACAACTAGGCAACTGAACTATGGGTGCTAGCAAGTCATAAATGACTTGGGGTTGCTATAGGAATACTCTAACCATTGCAAAAATTGCAGAAACTAGAAATGACTTAGAGGATCACTATAATTACTTACTTTTTATATAATCTAACTTTTGGGTCAAAACTGTTTTCTCTACTTATCTTTTTGTCTCTATACACATACTTTCACCCATATATATATTTTCCATTAATCTCGGATGGAGCCAAAGATTGATTATTTTTTGGCCTTGGAGTATGATGGAATATAGCAAAATGGCTCTTTAAACTATCTGCGCTTTTTTTCATTTGTGAAGTAGCAGTTAGTCAATGCAATTTCCAACGCTCCTCATGGGTCATCTGGAAACAACCGCTTTATGTTTTTAAACATAGGGCTTAGGCTGCGTATATTCGACCTCCCCTCCCCCCCCGCAATGAGCAGGAGCCTTTTGAGGCACTGGGGTATGTTGTTGTTTTATATATATGAACACAAACTAATTCTCCAAGTATAATAAACTTTGATTTGGGCATTTGAGATTAGAGTTTCAACTTCAAGGTGTGATGTTTATCCTTTTTATGTTCAGTTTATGTGCTCTTTTTATCTCTATTTTAAGTGAAATTCTATCAAAATTTCTTTAATTGACATGAAAGTGAAAATGTGGTAAAGTTGAAAAACTATCAAAATGTGGTAAAGTTGAAAAACTATATATTTAAAAATGAAAGTGAAAATTGTTTTTTCAATATTTTCCAAACCAGGTTGATTATCATTTTTTTATGGCAAAATATTGATTTTTAAATAAAGTTAAACAATCTCATATCAAATGGCTTCTAAGTAACCTTATGCAATATTTAAATTATTATCTCAAAATACATGAGTAAAAGCATGTCTACTTTACTGTATAAGTTCTTACACGTTTTTTCCGAAAAGAAGAATTGTCGCTTCTTAATTAGATTTTGTTTTCATTTTTAAGCTCAAACATGGTTTTTTGATTTGAAATTAGATTTTCCTCTTTTAGTGTGGGGGATTAGTAAAAGGTCTAAGCGGTCTTAGCTCCTTCTTTAGTCTTGCTGCCCTTGCCCCTATTTTCTATTCTCTTCTTTTAGAAGTTGTCCGTGATCAGAACTTCTTTAGCTTAAGTTTATTACTCGAAAATTGTTTGATATATATAACTTGGATTTTCTTTCTTTGTTTGTGTGTCATTGTGGAGCAGAAATGGCCACTCAGTCTTGGGGGAAGAAAGGACAACGCAGCATTCGTCAGGCATACAAGGTAAACCCTCCCTTTTTGTTTCGTAAGTACCTATGCAGCATAGTTTGAATTTAAGAGTTAATTCTTTTAATTTTGACATGAAACTAGAAGCTTTTAAAAATAAAATCTAATAATCAAAAGGGGTGTAAATTGCATTTTTTTGGTAGACAGTCGAAAGGGGATAGTCACCTCACTTGTGAGTTTGTTCATTAGATAACAAATGATACAAAGGATATGTTAAATAAAGGTGGCAGAGAATTTTTATACCAGTTTAAATCACAGATGTGATACCTAGTTCATTCCCCTTAGGTTACAAGGGTTTTTTTTTGTGATTGATAAGGGTTTCGGAACTGTCTTAAAAAAGAGTTTTCAAGCAAAAAGAATTGTCTTACATAAGGAGTTATGGATCATCAAGGAAATACTTAAGAGTATTGAGAACGTTCCTACAGAAACATAGTATAGGAACACAACATTCTCAGAGAAGTTCAAGTAAGAGGTTTGAATAGAGACATCAAGATGATTGCTGGAGGAGTCATCTCCTGCCTTCATGGAG
Organism: Solanum sejunctum; assembly: GCA_025642045.1. NCBI lineage: Eukaryota > Viridiplantae > Streptophyta > Magnoliopsida > Solanales > Solanaceae > Solanum > Solanum sejunctum. The sequence goes on from JAOTQJ010194152.1 coordinate 23,673, forward strand.
TGAACTTGGTAGATAAGTTTGTTGACTGTGCAGATTCCATCCTTCTTTAGACCATCTACTTTAAGGCAGAGTTTTCCCATATTGGTATTGGTGTCCTTGCTCAGTGTAAGATCTTCTTAATAGCTTCCAACATAACTTGCATGTTTGACTTGAGAAAGGTAAAATGAGCTTTAATGTCCTTTGCTTCCTTGATAAGCAGGTAATCGAGCCAACAGAACCATGAGTAAGCATAGGAGTATTACCTCGGAATTGAGAGAATCCTTTTTGTGCCACTTTTTATCAACCAATATGTAACCCATACTGGGAAAAGTCCTAGAGTTATAGGTAGTAGATATTTCAATTTCCTTACACTTTGAGAGATCCACTAGAGTGTCAATGATAATATGGGAGATAAGAAGTCTATAGCGAAGGTTAGCAGTCATTTTAGAGTCCTCTGCGTTCTCTATCATGTACTTTCCAATCCAAATAGCCCACCTTATGTGATATTTCTTTGAAATGTCATAGAACTGTTAGAGCTAGTGACTTTTGATATCTAGATCCATTTGCAGAAGCATAAGTTCTGCAGTTAAGGATTTACAACCAGTTTTTGCACAAGTAAAAAGGTTTAAACAGGATTTTTCCTTGAAATAGAGGAGTTTTGAGAAAAGTTATGAAAAGATTTTTTCGATCGAACAAAGATATGACTAGTTGAGTTTTTGATGATCTATAATTGCATCTTGACATCATTAAGCTCTTCTTGAAGTAAGTTGACTTCAATATGACTTGCTTCCAAAAGAATTTTCTAATCCTTCTTTTCTCTTGCAATCTTATCGTATTCATCAATAACTTTCTGAAGTTTATTAGTAACCCTATCTAAGAAATTTTGAAGATTTACATAATTTGGACAGGTTGGAGTTCATATCTTGCTAGTGTCACAACCCAAACTAGAACACAAGTGTGATACGGTAAATGAGATTCCCAGAGAAACCCCAAACTAGCCTTCTTAGCACATCATAAGCAGTCATAGGTAATGAGTAAATACGTATAAGCAAAAGCCAAGACACGATCATAAAGCTATAACAAAAGAACATGAGATATACAAAAATTGTAAGACCCATACAAAGTGTCCAACAAGCCTCTAAGTAATAGAGTAGGCAAGGGCAAAGACATATCCCTAGCTCAACCTTAGTGAAACAAAAATATAGTCTCAATGTCTCATCCATAACATAAAAGCTAGAAGATAGTAGGTTTCGTCCCTGAAGCATGACGACTCATCCAATCAGTCTCTGAAATAAATCTAAATCTAGCCATGCGGGTGAGGAGGGTAGTCACCTGCCCCTACTTTAGGAAATAATATAGGCATAAAATATGGTTAGTATGTTTGAATATACTAAGCATGCAGGCATGCAATACAATAATATACATGAGATACATAACTAAGTAATACATGGGAAAAAGGGACAAGTAGAACTAGAGTAAGGAAGGGATCAGTATATTAATATGCCATGAATAGAGTGATGCATGATAACATAAAAAGCCATACCTATGCGGGAAGTCATTGTAACAGACAATAAGCCTATGCAATCCAACAACATGGAATCTCGGTGTGCCTCCTACATTAGAAAAAGGGGAGTCTACTTGTCAGATTGAACTCTACCCCACTAGGTGGATGTCATGAGATATGTTGATCTACTATCAAACCATATTGGTAATCATAAATCCTGCGATGGTATGTAGTTAAGGAAAAACGAGATTTGGTACTAAGGTCCATGCCTTAACTATGAGTATGACCCAATCCCAAGGTCCTTTCGGTGCTAAGTCAACATCCTACAGAATACATAATATAGACATGAGATCACAATTATCATACATCATCATATATTTCATACTTTTCAAATAATCATAAGCTTGATCACAGTCTCATAGTTCCTAAAATTATGCATAGGAGTAGCTCATTTAATACCTGTTGTAAAGTGGGAACTGTGTCCCATCATCAGTATAGTAACAAATGTAAAGTAAGAGGTGCTCTCCATCATCAGTACACTGTCCATAACCGTAGGATCCTAACAACGTATTTGGATGGTGGTTTTTAGGGGGTATGGTATGGTAAGTAAGAGAACCATGTTTATTTTGATTGTTTCATTAATTATATGGTATGGTTTGGTTTCATGATTTTGTAACCATAAAAATCCTCATTTTTTGAAACCACCAATTTGGTGACATCTAACCATAATTTCCTTATTTTCTTTCCAATTATACCTTGACTTCAAATAATTCTAACAAAAACTTTATTCTTTATTAAACATAACCCTAATATATCTATTGCTTTTGTATTATTCTTTCCCGCAACAACTTTTGAAAATTTTCTTCTGCCTCCCATCTTTTATTTTATGTTTTAATCTATTTTATTAGGTTCAATTTTTTAGAAGTTCTTACTTTTTTTATTTTCTTGTGTTGTTTGTATGAATTGAAGATATATTAGCTTGTATGTTTCCCTACTTGATTTTATGTATTTATTTTTATTAAAAGATATTTAAGAATATCGACAAATTTAATATTTATAATAATTAAGTATATTTTTATAAATTTATAAGTTATAATACAATACCGTACAGTCAAAGAAAACAATAAATTATCATTAAACAGTAGCAACTCATACTTTCTATTTAAACATTGTACAGTATTAGACTGTACAATGTCATACCATACTATACAATATGAAATCATGACAAACCACCATCCAAATAGAGGGTAATCTCCCATAGGAATCTTAGGTCGCCTTCAAGGATTCTAAATCCCTTACTTATATGCTTGTTTGAAACCTTGTATATGCATGATCATAATCATATGATGAAGGATGGGAGAATAGCATGAGTTCACATTCAGTAAGCTTAGAATCATAAAATTAAGATAGATTCATGCATAATTATAGAATTGAAGATCATTAATTTGAAACTAAATTGGAAAAACCCAATCATAATGTTCCATTAGCATCAAAGCATACTTACGGAAATCCACGTGATTTAAAGTAATTCATGTATGTTCTAGTATATAAACGTAATCTCAATCATAAATTAAACATTTGAAATCAAAGTCATGAAAACTCTCATGTGGTCATGCTTGAAATTAAGGAATACTGATGAAAATTGGTTGGGATCCATGGGTAAAATGTACCCATGATGAAAACTCACATACCTTGATGAAGATTTAAAGGAATTAACATGAACTTCACTTGAACTTGTTGGGTATTCAATTAAATCGTCAATTGCAGTAGAGAGACCTTGAGAGTGAATTGGAGGAGTGAATCTGGTGTCTAAGTGTTTGAGTGTAATTGGAAGACCTTAGGTAGGTTAGGGTAGAAGGGTAATTTAGTCGAAAAATGTCCAAGATAAAGATTAGGAATTAGGGAAAAGACCCAATTGCCCTTACGAATCACAAGTTATAAGTTGGACAGACCCCTGTATGAAGGGCCCACTACATCCTATTATGGGGACCAGAAACGTGGTGGGTACCTTGAAGCAATGTGTCCTGGGAGGGTGCCCTCCATGATCCCACCAGGAAGCAAGGTGGGTTTCACAGTGGGTTACCTCACCAAAGCAATCCCCAAACATCCCCACACTACTAAGGTGTGCCACCATGAGGCTGCTTCATGAGTCATAGTCACACCACGAGCCATGAAAGGTCACTTGTTCGGATACCTTCACAATTGTTTTCTACAAATTTCATTTCTTGGGCTTTTGTTTCTAACTTCCAATGATGGTGCCTTACAACATCTCCCCCTTGGGATCATTTGTCGTCAACTGAAATAGAAGTTAGCTCAAGTAGAGTAAAGTGAATTGAACAACCTAGTGTGAGCGTAAAATGTAATTTAAACATCAAAATTGTAAAATCCATAAGTCTTTGCAGTGAAAATCATTCAAAACCAGTTTCATGAGCATGCATGCATGTGTTATGACATGACTATGCAAGAACGAAAGGTTGTGGACTGTTAGAGCATGAATAACCTAATATCTTAGGCTTGAGTAGAGTGGAGAAAGGTAAATATATTGTCATATCATGTCCGACTCCACTTCCCATGTAGCAGTCTCAACTTGTTGGTTCCTCTAAATGACTTTAACCGAATGTTCCTTTTTCTGTAGCCTGTTCACTGTCAGTTCAAAATCTCAATAGGAACCTCCTTATAAGTCAAATTTTCTCCAACATCTAGATTCTCTAAAGGGACAATAGAGCTTGGGTCTCTTGTGAATTTCCTCAACATGGACACATGAAACACCGAATGAACCAACACCATCTTTGATACTAGGTCCAAACTATACACTACCTTGTAAATTCGCTCCAGGACCTTATACATACTGGGGACAACTCAAGTTACCCTTCTTGTCGAACTGCATCATAACCTACATAAGTGAAACCTTCACATACATCTAGTCCCCTACATGAAACTCAATATCTCTCTTCCTAATATCAAAATATGACTTTTGGAAACTTTGGGTCATGTTCAATTTTTCCCATATAAGCTTCGCCTTCTCTATAAAATCCAACACCAAATTAGGATTGATTAGTGCTCTCACCAATTTTGAGCTAACCTACCAAAGATCTACATCTTCTTTGCCTCAGGCTTAGGTCAATTTGACTAAACACATATTGCAAACTCTTGTGGGTTAATAAACACATCAACATGCACCCCATGAAGGTAATGATAAAAAATTTTAAAGCAAACACCATAACCGCTAATTCAAAATCATGTGTCAGATAATTTTGTTTATGCACTTTTAGTTGCCTTAAAGCATATGCTTTGACCTTTCTAGAATACAACCCAATTTCACATATGAAGCATCACAATAAATCGCGAATCCATGCTAACCTGCTAGTAGTGTCAATAATAGGAGTTATCCTTAAAAATTCAGAAACTTTTCTCACATTTGTCTGACAATTGGAATTTCACCTTCTTTGTGGTCAACTTGGTCAAAGGTACCACAATGGATGAAAACCTCTCAACAAACCTTCGATAATGCCTAGCCAAATCCCAAAAGCTTCTAATGTCTTAAGGGGATAATGGTCTAGGCCAATATTTTATCACTTCAGTCATTTTGGATCAACCTTAACCCCATCACTGGATACAAGATGCCTAAGGAATGTCACATCTTTCAACAAGAATTTACACTAGCTAAATTTTGTAAACAATTGCTATCCCTCAAGGTTTGAATCACAACCATTAAATAACCAATATGCTTTTCCTTACTACACGAATAAATCAGTACGATGACCACCACAAATGTATCGAGGTAAGGTTTGAACACTATATTTATTAGATCCATGAATATTATCAGAGCATTGGTCAACCCATATGATAAAACCAAAATTTCAAATTGACCATACCTTGTTAGAAATGTCATCATGGAAATATCATGTGCCCTTACCCTCAACTGATGATAGCTGAAATGGAGGTTGATTTTGGAGAAGTAACTAGCCTGTTGCAACTGATCAAACAAGTCATCTATTCTCGATAATGGATATTTATTTCTTTATAGTAGCATTGTTTAATTGTTGGTAGTGCGTACACATTTGAAGTGCCCCATCCTTCTTTCTTACAAACAACATGGAAGCAACTTATGATGAAATGTTTGACGAAATGGAACTATTTTCCAACAAGTCCTTTAACTGGTACTTTAACTCTACTAGGCCATCCGATATGGGACCGTTGAGATAGGTTAGGTATCGGGGATGAGATTTATGGAAAAGTATACTTCCCTTTCGGGAGGAATGCCAGGTAAATCTTTAGAAAAGATATCAAGAAATTCATTCACAACAAGAACTGACTCGAGAGCAAGAACTTCACAATTAACATCCCTAACTCTTATGATATGGTAGATATACCCTTTGAAAGTCAACTCTTCGATTTTTAGATAAGAAACAAATCAATCTTTAAATGCTGATTTACTACTAACCATTCTACAACTACTCATTAAAGATTGGAACTTGACCTTATGGGTCCTATAGTATATGGAGGCATATAAACATGTAATCAATTCATCCCAAGAATGACATTGAAGTCAACCATATCAAGTACAACAAGGTCATAAGGAATAACTTTATATAACACTAACACAGGACAATTTTGATAGACTCTTTTGACTATAACTGACTCACCAACAGGGGTATAGACTGAGAAAGTCTCTACTATGATTTTAGGACCCACATCAAACATAATGGCTAGGAAAGGAGTGAGAAATAATAAATTGACACCCAAATCAAGGAACGCATACACATCAAAGTTAAAAACCAACATACCGATAACCACATTGGGAGTTTTCTTTCATATGTTGCCTAGCAGAAAGAGCATAAAATTAATTATTATTTGTGCCCCACCTAGTGAAGCCCTCGGTTGCTCTTGGTCTTTTAGGGCAATCTATCTATGGGGATGACCTTCTTGACCTTTTTTGCCACACTTGGACATTGAGACAACCTGCGACCTATCTAACCACACCCATAACAAGCATAAGAACCTAGCAAGAACCTTCCTCTATGATATTTCCCACAAGTCAAGCATTTGGGAAAGTTTTGTCCACCACCACTTAATCCTTAGGGTATGGCAGCCTAGCCCTATCAAACCTTCGATTTGGAGCTTGAAAAGGCCCTTGGCCGTAGGACCCGACCACCTCTATTACTGAATCTAGCATTTGAGAACCTACCTTCAAATAGGGCCCTCTTAGACTCCCTCATCCTCCTTTTCTTGATCATCTCACCTTCAATTTGCTCTGCATAAGTCATGAGTCCAGAGATGTCCATCTCTTCCACAAGCATAGCAGTCCAACGTTCTCTAACAACCAAGTCGGATATCCTAATATGAACTTACTCATTCGGGCATGGGGATCAGCAACTAAGGACGGAGCATATTTGGATAACTTGGGAGGTCCCTAACTTATAACGTTTGGTATATAACTTAAAGTCCACTTAAATAAAGTCAATCCAAACACTCCCTTAGTGAAATTGAGGGCATACTCCCTAATATTCATATTTTCTTATTTGAGGTTGATAAACTCCATTTTCGCCTCCCTAAGCTCAAGTGGGGAGAAACAGTCCAGAAATGCAAGATTAAAACCTCCCAACTAATTGGACCTTTAACCACACTTTTAGACTTCCATTGAGTAAACCATATCTAGGCCTCTCCCTTGTGTTGATAAGCTGCCAATTCTACATTTTGTTCTAAAACTACTCCCATGATGGCCAAGACTCTTGAGAATCCTCATCCACCATTGAACCATAGAACTTAGTATGTTTCATTTGGGGGAAATCTCCTACCCTAGTTGCCAAGATAGACATATAAAGAGGAGTAGAAACCACACCTTTGGTTCGTCTGATTTTTCATAGGTTGCACCAATATAGCAACGACGGTCTGAAACTCTGCATTTGTTACTTGTTCTCCCAAAAGGTCATGAGGAGCTTCATCTATGTTAACACGTACTTCCCTAGCTTGAGTGCTCTTCTCGGAGATATTTTCTCAAAAAGAGCAAAGAATAATCTTTAGAACTTGGAAGCCTTAGGGCAAGCTCTACGACACAACATGAATCATGAAAAAAGTAAAGATCCTAAAATGCCTCATAACTTCCTATTCATAGATACGGTGCACTTCACACCCATGAACAAAACTCTACAAGATATTACATCTCTTTAGGACACTTCAAAAACTTGTGCTATGATACCAAGTTTGTCACGACCCAAACTAGATCCTAAGCGTGACATGGCGAATGAGATCTCCAAGATAAGCCCAAACTAGCCTTCTTAGCATATCATAAGCATTAATAGGTAATAAGTAAATACATATAAGCAGAAGCCAATATATGATCATACAACTGTAGAAAAAAAAAACAAAACATGAGAGATACAGTAATCGTAACACCCATACATAATGTCTAACAACCTTTAAGTAATAGAATAGACGAGGGGTAAGACATGTCCCTAACTTACCTTTAATAAAATAAAAAGATAGTCTCAAGAGGCTCATCCATAACATAAAATCTAAAGAGCAATTTTCGTTACCAAAGCATGAGAACTCACCGGATCAGACTCTAAAACAAATCTAAATCTAACCAGAGGATGAAGAGGAGGGTTATACATGTCCCAACATTGTAAAATAATATAGACATAAAATTACATTAGTAAATGTACCAAGTATGCAAGTATGCAATACAGTAATATACATGAGAAACATAACTAGGTAATACATGGGAAATGGGAGAGTAGAACAAGAGTAAGGAAGGAATCAACATACTAACATTCCATGAATGGAGTGATGCATGATAACATAAAAACCCATAGATATGTGGTAAATCACCGTAACCGATAATAAAACCATGTGAGCTACAATATGGAATCCTAATATGGCCCCTACATTGGAAAAGAGAAGTCTACTTTCAAAGTAGAAATCTACCCCACTAAGTGGGTGTCATGAGCTATTGGATCCACTAGAAAACCATATCGATAATCATAAATCTTACGGTCACATATAGTTAAGGGATAATGAGATTTTGTATTATGAACCATGCCTCAACTATAAGTACCCCACTCCTAAGGTCCTTTCGGTGCTAAGACAACATCCCACGAGATATGTAATATAGATATGAGATCATACTTGTCATACATAATTATATATTTCATACTTGTCAAATAATCATGAGCATGATTACAAGCTCATAGTTCATAAAATCATGCATAGAAGTAGCTCATTTTATATCCGATGTAAAGTGGAAGGTGCACTCCCATCACTAGTACATTGTCCACAACCATACTAGGGTCCTAGGCCACCTCTTAGGATCCTAAGTCTCCCGTAGAGATCTTAGAACACCTTGAGGGATCCTAAATATCCTATTCATAAGCTTGCTTGAAACTTTGTACATGAATAATCATAATCATATGATGAAAGATAGGAGAATAGCTTGGGTTCACATTCATTAAGCTTAGAATCATGAAGGTAAGATAGATTCATGCATAGTTATAGAATTGAAGATCATTTGAAACTAAATTTAAGGAACTCAACCATAATTTTCTATGAGCATCAAAGCATACTTAAAAAAATCCATGTAGATATGTAATCCATGTGATTTGAATTAATCCATGTATGTTCTAGAATATAAACATAATCTACATTATAATTTGAATATTTGAAATTAAAATCATGAAAATCCTCATTTTATTATTCTTGAAATTAAGGAATAATGATGAAAATAGATTTGGTTCCATGGGCGAAAGGCACCAATGGATGAAAGCCCACATACCTTGATGAGGATTTGAAGGAATTGAGATAAACTTACCTTGAACTTGTTGGATCTCTAATGAATTCTTCAATTAGAGTGGAGAGGAGACCTTGACATTGAATTTGGTGTCTAAGTGTTTGGAGTGTAATTGGAAGACTTTAGATAGATTAAGGCACTATTAGAAGGGCAATTTAGTCTAAATATTGTCCAACAGGGAGTTTAAGAATTAGAGAAATGACCCATAGTGGATGTCGAGGTTGACGCCTGCATAAATTTTAAACTAGAAAAAACCCATGCATAAAAGGCCCACCTAGGCACATGGTGAGAACCATGACCCATAGTGCATGTCGTGGTTGGCACCTTGAAGTAAAAATGGGAGGTAGCCTGGGAGGGTGCCCTCCGTGAGATGACACTATGAGTATTGTGAGCACCATGAGCCATGGTGGTTACCTCACCAAGGCAGCCCCCAAACATCCTTGCACAACTAAGGTGTGCCACCACGAGGCCCCTTCACGAGCTGTGGTGGGTACCATGAGCCATGAAGGTTCTCTTAGTGGAACATCTTCATAAATTTATTTTGGAAATTTCATTACTTGGACTTATTTCTGACTTTTAATGTGTGGGCCCTTACAACTGGTTTTACAATTGACATGAAACATATGCTTGTAATTTTACAGGATCGTCATCTAAACCTTTTTCATCACTTCATGCTCCAATAGCTCTTGAGTTTCCATTTTTGTGATAATTCTTTTTCTTCAATTTTGGACACTTTTGCCTTATGTGTCCAGGTTTACCACAATGATAGCATATGTCATCATTCTTCTGATAGTCATTGTTTCTGGTGTCTTGCTGAGGTCTTTGCCTTCTTTGTCTAAGCATTTGTCTAAGGCTATGAGTTATGAGAGTGATTCCCTCATTCTCAGACTCATCCAATTCTTTTTCATCCTCAAGAGACTTTGCATTGAAGGCGACAACAATCTTCTTTTCTTTTTTAGTGTACTTGTTGATGTGATTTTGCTAATACATCATGAGATTTCCACAAAGCTCGTAATATGTCATATTTTATAGATCTCCATCTTCTAGAATTGTTGCTTTTATCTCCTAAGCCTCGGGAAGAATTCTGATTAGCATTCTCATATGTAATTATTTTAAATAGACTCTTTCAAGAAATTTAAGTTCAATCTTGTTGAACCTTGAGAACATGATTTCAATATTCTTATCATTTGCCATTTTGAAAAATACATATTCATTTACTAGGGAACTTATTTGAGTATCTTTGACTTTTCTTGCCCCTTCATATGTAACCTCAAGTTTCTCCTCCATCTCCTTTGTTGTTTCACATATTGCTATGTTATTGTACTGTGCCCGCACTGACTTCATAATAAAACAAAACTAAGCTCCAACAACAATTTGGATTACCTCTTAGCTTGTTATTCCTTGTTACTTCAATAGAATCTAGATTAAGTGATTTTCCAATAGATTCCTTCGTTGTGATGTCAAGAATGGGTTTTGGTTCTTTCTTGATCACTATCCAAGCTTGGAAGTCAATTGATTGAACAAATATTCTGAATCCTTCCTTCTGATGAATGTAGTGCTAGCAATTGAAGTATGGAGGACACTTTGACAAATGACCATTTTGAAGGATAGTGCTTAAGATTTGATAGTTGGCCATTTGATCTTTTATAATGTACGGCTAGACATTTTTATGAGTGAAACATGCTCTGATACCAATTGAAAATCAAGAGAGGAGGCAAATTTAGTTGACTATCCAAAGGAGATAGTCAACTTACCTGTAAGTTAGTTCAACAAATAATAATGATAAAAGCGATATGGTAAATAACGAAGACATAGAGAATTGTTATACTAATTCGGATCAGCGATATGATGCCTAGTTCAATCCACTTGGGTTATAAGGGTTTACTTTAGAGCTTGATGAGGGTTTTGGAGTTTACAATCTTTTGCATTCGATCAACTTATTTGATACACATTTCAGACTTCTTTTGACACATCTCTATCTGTATAACCTACTCCAAAGTATTCTTTTTCTATTTTCTTTTATTGTTCACTCAATGAGTACAATATTTTTGTAAGATGAAAGAAAGTATCAGTACAAGTTCAAGGAAAAGGCATAGCTAAATACAATGATGAGGAGGTCTTTTTATAATGGATTTTGAGAGATAGCGGTTGAAGCTCTATTAGAAAAACCCAAGGGAGTTTCTTTCAATCAAGGATTTATAATGATTCCTTTATTGAGAATATATATCCATATTATATATGGTCGTGTTTTACTATGATTTATTTCCAAGCATGGCCAAATTTATGCCTTGTACAGAGTGTTGAATCCTTATACTTGAAATATTCTTCTCTTTGATTTGCCTTGAATTTGATATCTTGTAGACTAGATTGGAGGAGTCTTTCCTTAATTTATCGCCTTTCTTGTGATTCTTACTCCTTTGTCTTCTTTGACTTGATTTATTCCTTCTTTGATTTATTCTCTTTTCTTTTTGGTTTTTGGATCCTGAGTTGTTGCCCTCTCTGTATATCTAAAATTCATTATTCAAACTTTTTAGATGCTAACAGAATCTACATAACAAATATTAGCTGCAACTGACTATAAATCAAACCATAAAAAGTTAGATCAAAGGCTCGCTTGAATCATGTAATCTAAAAGGTGCCACATAGTAGTATATTATACTTTTTTAAAGAGTTCTTCGGTGTTATGTATAAGGTATAGTAATTCTAAGATAAAATATATTTTATTTTACATTTGGTTGGAGGCATTAGGTAGTCCTAGGATGATTTGTTTTTTTGCATTATTTATACCATAGTGTAGGATAAGTTATCATATATAATTAGTTATCCCATAAAAATGGTAGGATAACTTATCCTGTATAATTAATCCAAAGTTCCCAACCAAATGACTCCTAAGTATTTATTCCTTCAATTTCAATTTGTTGTTTATCTAGTTTTGGTATGTGTCAAAGTCTAAGAAAGTACAAAACATAATAATGAAAAAATTATTAAAATATTCTTTAACTTTATGATTTTATACATGACGTATAGAAATTAAAATTAAAGAGATAACAAATAAATTTTATATCAAGAAAAAATGAAAATGAAAATAAAACAAACAAATTAAACCGGAAAAGTATTTGTTTTATAGAAAAGGAATGTCCATTCTATCAATGCATTTACATTTGTCATTTATTTACAATTGCTTGTCAGTAGCTTTTACTGGTTCTTTACCTCCATGAAGTGCTTCTTAAGGAGGAATACTAGAGGTGATTTTGTCTAGATGATATAAAACCAAAGATGTTCTAGGAAATATTTTACTCACGATGGATGTACTTTTGGTATAAAAGGAGTATTTATTATGAAAGATAAGCATGTTAGCTAAAAGAAGACTAGAACTTGATTTTGTTGATTATGATATAATTGTGTGTACCTGCTAACATTTTTTGCCCTCATTCTTCATTCTGTTCAAGAGTCGATTAGCTTCTGAATTTCTTTTGTTATCTATATGAACTTGCAGAAAAAGATTTGTGAAATTTGCGGTGATATAGGTTACCAAGAAAAAATTCTTACCTGCCACCATTGTAAAGATGTTAATGTGCATTGGTAAGTTCTCGCTCTCAACACACACTTTTTATCATGAAAGGGTGGAGAATCAGTCAGGTGCGCTGGAAGTCATGACTCTCTAATCTGTACTTGCTTTATCACCTTGTGGCATACCTATATGCTCTTTGTAAACATCAAAAATACTTTTGTATTTTTAATGTACATGTAGTCCTCTTCCTATTTTCAAAAATTCTGATTTTTCTCTTCGTTCAGGTATTGTGTTCTAGGCTATTTAATAGTTGCAACTGTGGATTGGAGTTGTGAAAACTGTGATAAAGGGAAGGGGGTTATCTCTTCGTTAATTGGACCTGAAAATGAGTACTCTGAGGTATCCAAGATACATGCCTCTACAAAGATTTCTCAGAGTATTCTACCACCAAAGAAACGTATGAGATATACTGGATGGCAATGTATTAACTGGAAAAAGGAGGTACAGATTGGGAAAACGAAATATATATCTAGTTCAGGTTTATCCTCTTCTGATATCCTTATTCATTAGAATTTTCATTTACTATCATGTACTCATATTAATTTTTTTTTAAAACTAATGCTATTGATATATCTAGAACTGATATTATCTTACAAAATAACGATCTCCCTTACACAATCAATATATGCAAATCTTTCGTAGCAAAATTTGTTTACCTCTATGCTTCCATCTTATTGATGTAGCTTGCTTTTTAGGTCCTGATGGCCCTATGCTTAGAAGTACCGATGCCGTGAAAGCGAATGGAATGATGACTCCACTTACGACACACCCTTGTGATCCTGCTCTAGATTATTCCTGGAAGTGAGTACCCTTGATTCTGTACATTTATTACTAATTTAAATTCAGTTTATCTCTATTTTTGAATGATCTATCTTTTGCTAGTAGTTAGTTGACTGATTAACCTTCTCTTCTTTGTAATTTGGCTATTGAAAAATAAGGATCAATATATAATGCGTTTTAGTTAACAATATAATGTTGGTCCCAAAGGAGATGACCTAGTGGTTAAGGCATAGGAGTGACAATGATTATTCCACGGACTACATATATATGATCTTTCTTTTATATGAGGATTTAGCACCATTCAACAGGAACAAGTTCTCATTCCTATAATTTCTTAAGCTCTCTTCCTCTTCATATTTTAGGGGAAGTTTTGATTTCTTGGGTGCTCCAGAAATTGTACCTAGGATGCTCAATAATTGTATCCAGGCTCATCCTCCTTCCAAGGTTAGACGTGTGGTCTATGAGTACTCATGTCGTTTGCCTGCTAGTCTTGAATTTCAACTGATCCCCCGTGGGAATATCTGGGAAAGTTTATTCAATAATCATGTTCCGGGTAAAGAAGATATAGGACTATATTTCTTTACCAACGCGAAAAAAAGGTCAGCTTCTGCCTTCAATATCTATTGGTCAAGGGGTAACGGTTGCAAAGTAGAAGTACGCCCTTGCCCAAGAATGTTTTTCTATAAATTGATCTGCATTTCCCATTATATATAGGTCTGAGATATATATTACTCTGGTAGAGTTCATGCATAGACAAGATTTGGTGATGAGAACGCTTATGAATGATGTTGAGCTGCTTATACTTGCATCCACAGCCCTACGCAGTGATTCTCAAAGTATGTCGATAATCTCTATATTCTTCTTTCATTTTTAATGAATGTTTAGGTAATATATACGTACGATTATGTTATGCTGAAGATAAATTATGTGATGATTGTAGACATGTCTTTCACCTTGTGGATGTTCTTGTAGGATGGAACAACAATCACTTCCTTTGGGGAGTATTTTATAGGCACAAGACATAGATGGGTGTGCTGAAGGGGGCAACAACACAGTGATAGAGATGGATGTTCTAATGAGGGAAGCAAAAAAGTGATTGATATGGAGAACAGATATGATACATGGAGAAATGTAGGAACGCTGGTGTCCTAAAATTGTTGCTTTTGTCTCCTAAGACTTGGGAAGTATTCTGATGAGCCTTCTAACTTGTAATCCATTTAAATAGACTATTTCGAGAAATGTAAATTCAATCTTGTTGAACCTTGAGAACATGATTTCAATATTCTCATCATCTGCCATTTTGAAAAATTCATATTCATTTAGGAACTTATTCGAGCATCTTTGACTTTTCTTGCCCCTTCATATATAACCTCAAGTTTCTCCCCCATCTCCTTTGTTGTTTCACATGTTGGTATCTTGTCGTATTATGCCACAATGACTTCATAATAAAACAAACTAAGCTTTGGCAATAGTGTAACACCTGTTAAAATTATCAAAATACCCCTAGATGAGAGATGCTCGCATAACGTATCTTCCCAAAGTCCGATGGCAAATCCGAGGCTAGAATTGCGATCAAGATCAAATATTGTATGGAAAAATGATTGTGGTTAATTTTTAGAGTAATTGAATCAAAAGATAATTTTTCAATACGAAAACACATTCCAGAAAGAGTGTGCAACATGTCCACGTCGTGGACTTGTCGATGATTCACACTTAGATGTGATCCCAGTATTTACACTATAAATGTTACATACTTTCTTATTTTGTAATATGACATTTACTTTTGCTTTTGTTCATTTATCATAATTATAACTCAAAATGGTCATTATACATGCTTCCTTCTTAGTTTGGTATTGTTGATTTAATTAGGCACTTGTAGGCACAAGAAGAAATGAATTGCTTTGTTTAAATTTGTTGTTTATTCAAATTTAATTAGATTTATTATTAGGCTATGGAAAACATTATGATTTGCATGATTTCATCGGCATTTTTACCAGTTAATCGTAAGTCTACTTAGTGTTAAAAGAGCAAAAAAAGTAAATATTCATATAAGGACCTAGACTTTGTACGACTTTAATGGAGCTTGAAAATTTGGTTTCAAAAAGTTTGGACCAAGGTGACTCCCCATGGGATCCATCATGGTCCATGTGAGGTCATATGGCCCATGTGGAGCCCCCGGCCCTTAGCCTATGGAGGAGTGTTGGCCCTAAAAAGTAGAGTTTTAAACTAAAGCACACCAACTTGGACCCCTTATAGTCTGTGTGACACTTCACAGACTGTGTGGTAGCCTTGGCTTGAAATCCCACAATTTTGGACCAAGTGTAGTGCCATGGCCAAGTACATAGCCTGTATGTAGTGGTACGGCCCGCGTGGCCATCTGTATAGGCTCCGGAGTGAAATACTGTCTATGTATTGGATAACCATCTCAAAACTTTGTCGTGAAGAATTTTCTAAGTGAAGTGGTACGGAGGACCATACTGTCCATGTAGAGTTGTACGGGCCGTGAAGTCGGACATGTGTATTCCTTCGTCGAATTTTTCAAAGTATAGAATCTTCAAACTCAAGCTAAGTTCACTTTCAAGCCCTCAATTCAAGCTTATTTATGTTTTTAAGGTCATTATGGGTCTTCTACATCAAGCCAAGTTCAAAGGAATTTCATTGGCTAAGTTTTTCACAAGTACTGATAGAAGGGTCAACTTTAAATAGTCATATATCTTAGCATAAAACTAACTGCGTGGCCCCCAATCTATCGCATTGAAGCTCTTTAAATCTAACGCTTTCGATTTCACCTTATTTCGAGTTCGGATCAAGAAGTTATGCCTATTTTCATAAAGCCCATATGTGCAATATTTTCTAAAATTTACTTATGTGAGGTCTCACGGGAGAGTTTCCGTGAAACCTTATATGGACCGTGAGACCTCCTCATGGACCCTTGGCAAGGAATATAATTATTTCTTCATTAATTGTTTTTTTTAAATTGTGGCTTCTCCTAGGGGGGTTTATGACTTCCTATGTTATCTTAAGACTTCCTAATATCCTAAATCTTATTCCTATCATTCATATTCATTCCTCATATTCAAAATTCTCTCAAGTGTCTCTCAAAAGAACTCTTGTACGAATTAAGCTTGGGGCTCGAGGGAAAAGACTTTCTACACCAAATTTCTTCCCAAATTCATCTTCTTAAGCAAGGTATGTGGGTTTTCATCCTTAGTTCCTTTCAAACCAAGGAGACCCAAACTCTTTTCAAGTAATTTCCATGAATTTTAGCTTACTTTGAATATGTGGTTTCATTATTTTGATTTATTAAATTTAATTAGTGTATGGGCTATACTTTATTTATGATTTTAGGTTGCTTTAAGTCCTAATATGATGGTTTGCATTGAGATTAGGGGTGTCAAAATTAAGCCCAACTCGGCCCAACCCATTGAAGTTTAGACAGGTTAATAACCTGCCAAATTACTAGCTCAACTCATCTTAACCCAATCCAACCCATTTCAACCCATTTAAAATTGGGTTGATATGCAACCCAAATTGACTTAAGAGAGATCTTGGTAAAATATTTTTAAAACACTTTTTTTAGTTTCATATGTTTTATATAGTCATAATAAAGGAAAATATAATTTAATTAAGTACTAAAATATTAAAAAAGAATAAATAAAATTATTAAAGTTAGTAAAAATTGGGTCGGAGCGGGTCAATTAAAGTTAGTAAAAATTGGGTCGGGTTTGGTCTTTACCTGCTCTATAACTCATTACTTAACCCATTTTAACCCAAGCAAATTTGAGTTGGATTGGGTCTTGACCCATTTGTTGTCTTGACACATTGTAATCAGCTCAAATTTAACCCAACTCGCCTAATTGTCACCTCTAATTGAGATTATGAAGTTATGAAAGTGCATGTCCCCTTTAAAGCTTGATTTGCGCATGTTTACTTGTTCCTTTACTTGAATTTGATAATATATCGTTGATTTAAGTTTGAATCTCTATTACCCATGTTATTCTTATCTTATTCATAACATTTTCATTCATGAGCATTAGATTTACGAATTATCGATCGTTAAGCTCACATATGTTTTAATTAAAATGTTTTCGGTGAGTCAAGCTCACATATTGGTTATAATAAGAGTATGATCACATAAATGTCTATTGTTATTGGCTCTTTGAGAATATTAGGTGCTTGAACATATTGTTTAATGAATGGAGTATTCCTATGCATGAGAAATATGATATTGAACTACGATTTGGCTTTTTAGCCTATAAATGAATGATTACGAAGAATGTTTGGCTTTTAAGCATAAATGTAGATTGAGATGAATTGAAATGACTTGCCTCTTTTGAAATCATGTGTTAGTGTGTGTATATATATAAGTATTCTCATGGGATGTTTGACTTCGCAAGGATGGATTGGGGGCGTCAGGACTATGCCCAAAGGTACTCTCCCTTTGTTTGAACTATGTGCCAACATAGAAATGGTGAAATGACCGGGTCATAAGGGATGGCTATTCATTTATTGATATGATATGAAATGATAATGAAAATCCTTTTGAAACGATCGGGTCGTAAGGAAGGTGTCCACCACATACAAAATGACCGAGTCGTAAGGTGTGGTGTAGTATGCCTTTGGCAAGTAATCTTCTCTAACCCGATAGGAGGTCAAGATTGGGAAAATTCATGTATATCTCGCATGAGTTTGAGATTTTGGTTAAGGTCTCATCCCCAATATATATGAGCATTATGCATATCATGCATCATCGATTTCATGGCATATCGTATATTATATCTCTTGTTATATGACTTTTTCTATATTATGTGCCCTTACCATCTAACATTGAATGCAGGTTTGACAAGTCATATGCATTGGGTACACTCATACTTAGTATATTCAAATTTACTAACATATATCTTTGTCTACATGATCTAACCATGTAGGAACCAAAGACTACCTTTATCCACCGTTGACGGCTAGATCATATTTGAGACATTTGTCGTGGTGAGTCCTACCTTCTAAGGACAAGCCACCATTCCTTTACCTACGGTGCTTTTGTTTATATTATTTACTTTGAGGGTGAGCCCAAGATGTGTCTTGGGCCCCATCTTATCTTATGATTAGAGGCATTGTTAGACATTTTATAAACTCTTGTCGTCGGATCTATATATTATATGTTGTATTTGGAACTTATGGTTATGGTTATCTATTTGATATGGCTATCAGTATTGATTATGAGAATTATGATAAGCATGTATGACTTGATGAGGAAATGTCAAAGATCCTAAGCCCCGTATTGTCTCCATAGAGTGAGACATACTTATCCGCCCCTTAGTTCTTATGTGCCATATGTTATGTGAATCCATGTTAATCTCTTTTCCTATGATGTCTCCATAGCGTGAGTTCTTTTTTCCCATCCCTTAGAACTATGTGTTTAATATTTGTATATGCTTCTGAACCGATGATGTGAATATGGCTACTTTGAGGCTTGTTTGGGGACTCTCGGGTTCCCATTCGGCATGTCACTCTAAGTCGTGACAATTCAGGAGTATCAGACAATAGCCATGATAACTTATAAATCTTACGGCTAACTATGGAAGGAGGATAACCTTGATACGGTTACTAAATATCCCAAGTGCAAGTTCCAGAGCACCTAAGATGTCAAAAACTTCTTCTAAAATTGCAAAGAAGAAAAGAAAGACTAATAATTATATGGAAGAGAACTTGGATTCCTATTGAGTGGTGCAAATTCTTCAAGTAAAAAAGATTTTAGATATACACATATAAGTAGAATATGTAGAATAATCTAAGGAAAACTTCTCTGTTTTTTGATGCATAATGAAAGGGGTATTCGAGTTTCGAGAAAGCGAAAAAAGATTCATGAAGCATTTCTCAGACAAAAAAACATAAAGACAATTCCACATGGAGCTAAAAATTGTTTCACACTCTACATCTCATTAAGTTGCAGAACTGAAAAAATTTATAAAACAAACAATGTATGGCTCCGCTCAACCAGTGGCTACCATTCTGAGGATTTCATCTGTTGTACATCTCCCTTTCCATCTAGTCATCCAGGATAGCTCCTCTTTCTGTTCCTTGGGATGTCTCTCTATTCCTTGCCAGCTTAATAGTTTCCTCGGCGCATATGCTGAGTAAGGGCATTCAAAGAATGGGTGAGGCAGAGTTAGGACATAAAGAACATATAGTCTCTCCAAGATTATTGCACTAACTTTTTCCATGTAACTTTAGGAAAGTTCCCTTTGCAACTTTCTATACATCTTCTGGATTAAGAAGTCTTGTAAAGCCATGAATTGTAAACCAGGTGCCTTTTACTCTTGAAAATCTTCCTTAGTAACTATGATGCCTGTGGTGTAGCAATGTCCCATACTGATAGATTCTTACCCAAAGTTTATCTTTTTTGTTCCCAAGATATAGGTGATTTGTTGCTGCTAAGTATCTTCTTTGGAAGTATAAAAATCTGAGACCAGAGAAGCTAAAACATACAACTCCAAAGTTGAATTATTAATAAAGATAAAGTCAAATAACAATGTGAAAGTAAAATAATCTCCCACGTGGTTTGACAGTTGTTGCATAGGACCATTTTCATTTTGGCATATTTCAGGTGATATTTGAATGTCTTTATGTGGCCAAGTGACTTCACCAGTCTACTAAAGTATTCCATAACAACTTACAATCTCCCACGTGGTTTTCGAGTTGTTGCATAGGACCATCCTCATTTTAGCATATTTCGGGTGATATTTGAATGTCTTTATGTGGCCAAGTGACTTCACCAATCTACTAAAGTATTCCATAACAAGGAGCTAGAGTGATAGAGGATCACCTTGCATAAGTACAAAAGTAGATTAGTGGGAAATTAGAGGATATATAATAATCAAAAATTAGTCTACCAAGGACAAAAGCAAATTAGTTTACATCAACCAACAGCTCCATAATACCTTTCAACCTACAATAACAACAACAACAACAACAACATACCTAGTGGAATCCCACAAGTGGGTTCTGGGGAGGGTAGAATATACACAAACCTTACCACTACCTCATAAAAGTAGAGAGGTTATTTCCTGGAAACCCTCATCTCAAAAACCCATAAGCAGAATAAACTATATATGACCAAAAGGAAAGGAAAGGGAATAGAAAGGGTGACTAATAATGGAAAGCACATAACAATATGTAAATACGATCAACTTAACACCCATACAATTGATAATGACAACACCTGATATAAACATGACTACTCCTTCTACCCTACCATGCCCCACGACCAGACATACACCTAACCCTACCAATTAATTAACCTACTACTCTAATTCACGACCTCTACTCCTTTCTATCCAAAGTCATGTATTCAGTGAGAAAAGTTTTGCCAAATCCTATCTAATCACCTCCCCCCAATACTTCTTTGGTCTATCTCTACCCCTCCGTGTGTCTCCCAAAACAAATATCTTGCACCTCCTAACAGGAGCATCAGTACTCCTTCTCTGCACATGTCTAAACCATCACAGTCTCGCTTCTCTTATCTTATCAGCCACAGGGTCTACCTTTAGCTTCTCCCAAATGGTCTCATTCCTAATCTTATCACTCCTGGTATGGCCACACATCCCTTTGCATCTTCTAAACATGTGCATTTTTTATTAGCCAACACTCTATCCCATAGAACAAAGATAACCATCATTCTGTAAAATTTACCTTTAAGTTTATGTGGTATCTTCTTGTCATACAATACTCTCGAGGCAAGTCTCCATTTAGTTCATTCTGCCCCAATACGATGTATGACATCATCATCGATATCATCACTACTTTGGATGATGGACCCCAGATACTTAAAGTTTTTCCTCTTGGGAATAGGTTGAGTGGCAAGCCTCACATCACTATCTACTTCATCCTTCGCAACACTAAATTTGCACTCCAAGTATTTTGTTTTGGTCCTTCTCCATTTGAATCCTTTGGACTCGAAGTCGTATCTCCAAACCTCCAACCTATCATTAATTTTAGTACAAATCTCTTCAATTAGGAATATATCATCTGTAAAATGACATACAGCATGGAACCTCCTCTTGGATAGATTGCGTCAGCTCATCTATCACCAAGGCACATAGGAAAGGGCTCAACACCGATCCTTGATGGAGTCTCATCTCAATGGGAAAATACTCTGAGTCTCCTCCCACCGTTCTTAACCGAGCTCTGACTCCGTCGTACATGTCCTTAATTTTCCTAATATATGATATTGGGACACCTTTAACCTCTAGACACCTCCATAGGACATCCCTTGGAACCTTGTCATAGGCCTTCTCGAGATCAATGAACACCATATGAAGGTCCTTCTTTCTCTCTATATATTTCTCCACTAATCTTTAAACAAGATGAATTGCTTCCATAGTAGACCGCCCCCGCATGAACCCAAACCTATTAATCAAAATTTTGGAAATTATTTTATATAAAATAGTGCAACAGGAAATAGGTTGGTATTCCTTAAATTGTGGATGTTTTCTTCACCTTAGGCATCAATGTTACAGTAGCACAATTGATGGCTTTATATATTTCTCCTGTTTTTAAAAAAAACAAAGTATAGCATCAGTAACTTGGTCGCCAATAATCTGGGAAGTCTTCTTAAAGAACACTGCATTCAACCCATCATATCCAGGAGCCTTATCATAATTTATGCTTTTCATAGCCAAATACACCTCATCTTTGTAAAAGGACTCATGAGTTCAAGCTGTTGTCTTCTAGTAAGTATATAACCATCTTTCATCACCTTGGGATTGGTGTCCGGTAAATTAGGTGTTATTGTCCAATAGTTGTGTATAGAAAGCATCTCCTCCTCTATCCCCGCTGTAGTAGTGATAGGCCTTCGGCCTTCCTATAGTATCATTTAGCCTTCTGATTTGGTTTTGGGATTGCCTAGTCAAAGATATTTTAGGAAAATAATTTGAAGTGTTTCTTAGGGAGGAATAATAGAGGTGATTTTGACTGGGTGATATATAATCAAAGATATAGTAGGAAAATAATTTGTTTGGATAATGCACTGATGGATGTACTTCTACTGTAAAAGGAGGATTTAAGAAGACGAGAACTTAATTTTGTTGATTATGATATAGCTTTGTGTATCGGATGACATTTTGTCTCCTCATTCTTCGTTCTATTCAAGAGTCAGTTAGCTTTTGAATTTCTTTTATTATCTATATGAATTTGTAGAAAAAGATTTGTGAAATTAGCGATGATTAGGTTTCCAAAAAAGCAATTATTACTTGCCATCATTGTAAAGATATGGACATGCATTGGTAAGCGCTCTCTCTCACATACACACTCTTTAATCTGGTGTGCTGGAACTCATGACTCGCTAATCTGTACTTACATTATCACCTTGCACCATACCTATATGTTCTTTGTAAACCTCAACAATACTGTCCGCAAAGATTTCTCATAGTATTCTACCACCAAAGAAATGCATGAGGTATCCTAGTTGGCATTGTATTAGCTGGGAAAAAGAGGTATGTACCCAAAAAATGAAATATATACCTGTTGAAGAAGCACTAAGTCTATCATCAAGCATAAAGAAATATGGATGTCAACGGAAGAAAACTATCTTTTCAAGAGTTGTATCAGCCCGATCCATGGAAACTGAGACTCGGGAGAATTTAAGCAAACCTAGAACTCAAACTTCAAATTCTTTTACTGAGAAGAGAACAGTGTAGTATTCTTTAGAATCAACAGGATATATAGAACCTCACAATTTTTCAAATATCAGAATAACAGAACCACATAAAAAACAAGTATAATCATCTAAAGGTTAAGTGTTCACCATAATATTCATTACTTGTTCAGCTTTATCCTCTTCTTATATTTTTATTCATTAGAACTTTCACTTTCTATGACATACTCTTGTTAATTTTTTAAAAAATAATGCTTTTGATATATCAATTCTAGAGTCGATACTATCTTTCAAAATAGTGATCACCCTTGCACCATCAATATATGCAAATCTTTCCTAGCAAAATTTATTTACTTTTATACTCTAAGTTGCTTGGACTGGGGTGCGAGTATCCATTACAGGTGTGGATCTAGAGGTCGGATCCTTCATGATCTAATTTTTAAGATTTGAGAATATGGATCCATATATGTATACGGGAGCGGAGATGTGCCTAAAATATAACTAAAATATCCAAAAATTAGAGTGATTAAACCTAAATTATGAGATATTACACGGAGAAATTGAGGAGAATCTCGGAAGAATATTAAAGGAAAATGAGTGACATAGAAGTTTTTATATAAAAAGCATTCCATTTTCTTCAATTTCACCTTAGCTTTTATATTGATTACACAAATCATTAAAACTGTCCCAACTTTCCCTATCAATTTTGGACAAAGTACTTGAAATCGGTTGATCAAATCAGACACAGATCCCATACCCACACCCATATCATATCGGCACGGGTGCAACACCAAAGTGAATAGTTCGATCAACTTAGTCTATACTTCCATCCTATTGATGTAGCCTACATTTTCGGTCCTGATGGTCCTATCATTCTGAAATTTAGAAGTCCTGATGCTGTGAAAGCGAGTGGAGTAATGAATCCACTTATGACACATCCTTGTGATCTTGCTCTAGATCATTCCTGGAAGTAAATTCACTTCATTGTGGTCTTGTTCTACTAGTAATGCCGCCATGTATATATTAGGCTACTAACTGATAGGGATTAAAATTTAGCTAGTTTTTAGAACATTTTAGTCCAAAGTCAACTTACCGATTTGTTAAATTTCAGGTTGAACAGCAGCATACATTATGTGTAGTGGTATATGATTAAAGTACAAAACAACAAACGTAAATAGAATAAGTACAAAATGAACTGTCATCTGATAACCAAAACAGAAGCAGATCAGCTGCTTGTCATTTATTTACAATTGCAAGAAGAAAAACTGGGATTGTACAAACACTAGCTTTTACCTCCATGAAGTGTTTCTTAAGGAGGAGTAATGAGAACTTCATTTCGTTGATTATGATATAGCACTGTGTACCTAATGACATGTTGTCTCCTCATTCTTCATTATATTCAAGAGACAGTCAGCTTCTGAATTTCTTTTGTTATCTTTATGAACTTGAAGAAAAAGATTTATGAAATTTGCAGTGATGTGGGTTTCCAAAATGCAATTACTAACTGCCATCATTGTAAAGATGTTGACGTGCATTGGTAAGTTCTCTCTCTCACATACACACACTTTTATAGCATTAAAGGGTGGAAAATCAGTCAGGCATGCTGGAAGTCATGACTCTCTAATCTGTACTACTTTATCACCTGAGCCGTACCTATATTGTAAACCTCAAAAATGCTGTCAGTATTTTAAATGTACACAAAGTCGTCCTCTTGTTTTCAAAAATTCTATTTTTTCTCTTCTTTCACGTATTGTGTTCTAGGCAATATTTTAGGTGCACCAGTGGATTGGCATTTTGAAAAATGTGATAAAGGAAAGGGTGTTATTTCTTCATTACGTGGATTGGAAAATGAGTACTCTGGGGGATTCAAGATACATGCATCTACAAAGATTTCTCAGAGTACTCTACCATGTACCAAAGAAACATATGAGGTATCCTGGTTGGCATTGTATTAACTGGGAAAAAGAGGTATATACCGGAAAAATGAATTATCTACCTGTTGAAAAAGCACTCAGTCTATCATCAAGCATAGAGAAATATGGATGTCAACAGAAGAAAACTGTCTTTTCAAGAGTTGTATCAACCAAATCCATGGTGACTGCGACTTGGGGAGTTTAAGCAAAACTAGAACTCAAAATTTCAAATTCTTTTCCTAAAAAGAGAGCACTTCAGTATTAACTTCAGTATTCTTTTGGATCAACAGGATATATGAAACCTCACAATTTTTCAAATATCAAAATAACTAAACCGAGCAAAAAACAAGTACAATCATATAAAGGTTAAGTGTCACCAATATCTTCAACCTGACAAGTAGACTCCTTTTTTTCTGATGTAGGAGCCACATCGGGATTCTATATTGTAGATCGCATAGTCTTTTTATGTTATCATGTATCACTCTATTCATAGCATATTGGTATATTGATTCGTTCCTTACTATTGTTCTACTTGTCCCCTTGCCCATGTATTACTTAGTTGTGTATCTCATGTATATTATTGTATTAGATGCTCGCATACTTAGTATGTTCGAATGTACTAATGCATAATTTATGTCTAAATTATTTCACAATGTAAGGGCAGGTGACTACACTCCTTCTCACCCTCGTGGCTACATTTGGATTTATTTCAGAGACTGATTTGGTGAGCCCGCATGCTTCATGGACGAAACCTACCATCTAGAATTTATGTTATGGATGAGCTATATTGAGACTATCTTTTTATTTCACTAAGGGTGAGCGGGGACATGTCTTAGCCCTTGCCTAGTCTATTACTTAGAGGCTTGTTGGACACTATGTATGGATCTTACAGTTTTTGTATATCTCATGTTCTTTTGCTGCAACATTATGATTATGTTTTGCCTTTCACCTATGCATATTTACTCATTACTTATGATTGCTTATGATGTGCTAACAAGGCTAGTTTGCGTTTCCTTTGGGGATCTCATTTACCGTGTCACACCTAGGGTCTAGTTTTTGGGTTGTGACACCAAAAAGTTATGAACTCCAACCTGTCCAAATTGTGTAAATCTTCAAAATTCCTTAGATATGGTTACTAATAAACTTTGAAAAGTTATTGATGAATACAATAAAATTGCAAGAGAAAAGAAGGATTGAAAAATTCTTTTGAAAGCAAGTCAAATTGAAGTTGACTTACTTCAAGAAGATCTTGATGACTCAAGATGCAATTATATATCATCAAAAACCAATATGACTGCTAGCCTTACCTATGGACTTCTTATCTCCCTTATTATCATTGAAACTCTACTGGATCTCTCAAAGTATAAGGCTATTGAAATCTCTACTACCTATAACTCTAGGGCTTTTCCCAGTATGGGTTACATATTGGTTGATAAAACGTAGCACAAGAAGGATTCTCTCAATTCTGGGTAATACTCCTAAGCTTACCCATGGTTCTGCTGACTCGACTACCTAGCTTATCAAGGAAGCAGAGAAGATTCAAGCTCATCTTACCTTTATCAAGTCAAACATGCAAGTTATGTTGGAAGCTATTAGAAAGATCTTACATTAAGCAAGGACACCAGCGCCAATATGGGAAAACTCTGCGTTAAATGGTCTAAAGAAGGATGGAATCTGCACGATCAACAAACTTATCAAGCAAGTTCACTCCATGAAGGCTGGAGCTGACTCCTCCAACACTGATCTTAATGTCTCTGTTCAAACCTCCTACTTAAACTTCTCTAAGAAAATTGAGTGTTCCTATACTACTTTTCTGTAGGAATGTTCTCAACACTCCTAAGTATTTCCTTGATGATCAGTAACTCTTTGTTTAGGACAGTTCTTTTTGCTTAAAAACTCTTTTCAAGGAATATGTCCCTTTTTTGGGCTTATATGGAGCTTGATCACGCTTACTATATCTTTCTTACTAAGGCATTGTAACTAGCTATATACTCTATGCTACATGCTTATTTTTCTGCATTTTGGTTTTTTCTTTTGTTTTATTATACCAAGAGGGAGAAATAGGTACTCTACATGAAACATGGAGCAAGGGGAAGATTGTTAGCATCTAAAGAATTTTGAATAATGAAATTTTAGGTACACAAAGGGCAATAACTTAGGGATCTAGAAATAAAAAAGAAAACAGAATAAATCAAAGAAGAAATTAATCAAGTCAATGAAGATAAAGGAGTAAGTATCGCAAGGAAGGCAGTAAATCAAGGAAAGACTCCTTAAATATGGGCTACAAGATATCAAATTCAAGGCAAATAAGAGAGAAGAAGATTTTTAAGGATTGGTGATTCAATACTCTGTACTAGGCAAAGTTTTGGCTGTGCTTGGAAAGATTTGCAACAAAATAGCAACATATATAATATGGATGTGTATTCTCCATTAAGGAATCATTATGAATCATTGATGGAAAGATGAGTCTCTTGGGTGTTCCTAATAGAGTTCCAATGGCTCTCTCTCAAAAGCCATTATAAAATAGCCCCCTCATCGTTGTAATTAATTATGCACTATGCTTGAACTAGTACTGATATTTTCTTTCATCTTACATAAACATTGTACTCATTGAACAATTCTAAAAAAAAAGAAAGAGATAACTTTAGAATAGGTCATATATAGGCATAGGTGTGTCAAAAGAAGTATGATTTGTGTATCAGACCAAGTTGATAGATTGCAAATCACTGTAAACTCCAAAACTCTCATCAATCTCAAAAGGAAACCCTTGTAACCTAAGGGGACGTATCTAGGTAAATTGCGAGTGAGTTGACTATCCCCTTCGACTACCGACCAAAAGAAAATTTCAATTCATCCCTCTTTTGATTATCAGAGTTTATTTTTAAAAGCTTCAAATTTCATGTCACAATTGAAGGAATTGACTCTTAAAATTCAGACAATGCCACATAGGTACAACAACAACAACAACATTACCCCAATGCCTCAAAGGCTCCAGCATATTGCGGGGTAAGGGGGGGTCGAATGTACGCAGCCTGACCCCTATGTTTAAAAACATAGCGCGACTATTTCCGGATGACCCATGATGAGCGTCGAAAGTTGCATTGACTAACTGCTACTTCACAATTGAAAGAAGCGCAGACAGTTTAAAGAACCATTTTGCTTTATTCCATCATACCCCAAAGCCAAAAAATAGTGAATCTTTGGCTCCATCCGAGATCGATGAAAGCCACATAGGTACAAATGATACAAAAAGTTTGGATTTACCTTGTACGCTTGACGAATGCTGAGTCATCCCTTTTTCCCCAAGACTGAGGGGCCACTTCTGGTCCACAACAGCCCACAAACAAAGGAAAAAAAAATCCACGTAGTACCTATATATCACACAATTTTTGTGTAATAAACTTTAGTTTCAAATCAAAAAATCATGTTCAAACTTTATAGAATGAAAACAAAATCTAATAAAGAAGCGACAATTCTCCATTTCAGGAAAAACGTGTCAGAACTTATACAGTAAAGTAGATATGCTTTTACTCGTGTATTTTGAGATAATAATTTAAAAATCGCATAAACTTGTGAATGAGTTGACTATCTATCACACCCCGGGAGGGGACCCAAGACGTGGCCGACACCCAGAGACTATTGTTAGTCCCCAAACGAACCACTTGGCCTCATCATATTCATTCACTCAACAATATTACTTATCAGTGGAAGATAAATGAGAATAAATGGGCACATCTTAGTCTCAACAATAATAGTAAATAAAGGCTAGTGGAAATAAACTAGCTTACAAGTTCCAACATCAACGTCTGACTCTAGTCTATGAAGCTTCTATAGATAACATAAGTCCTATATTGCCCCCATAGAGTGAGATATACTTATCCGCCCCTTAGTTCTTATGTGCCATGTGCTATGTGAATCCATGTTAATACCTTTTCATATGATAACCCCATAGCGTGAGTCCTACTTCCTGTCCCTTAGAACTATATGTTTACTATTGGTATACACTTCTAAATCGACAATGTGAATATGGATACTTTGAGGCTTTTTTGGGGACTCTCGGGTTCCCATTTGCCATGTCACTCTGGGTCATGACAATTCAGGAGTATCAGGCAATAGCCATGATAACTTATAAATCTTACGGCTAACTATAGAAGGAGGATAACCTTTATACCGTTATTAAATATCCCAAGTGCAAGTTCCGAAGCACCTCAGATGTCAAAAACTTTCCCTAAATTGCAAAGAAGAAAATAAAGACTAATAATTATATGGAAGAGAACTTGGATTCCTATTGAGTGGTGCAAATTCTTCAAGTAAAAAAGATTTTCAATATATACATATAAGTAGAATATGTAGAATAATCTAAGGGAAACTTCTCTGCTTTTTGACGCATAATGAAAGGGGTATTCGAGTTTCAAGGAAGAAAAAAAAGATCCATGAAGCAATTTACAAAAATACATAAAGAGAATTCCACATGGAGCTAAAAATTGTTTCGCACTCTACAACTCATTAAGTTGCAGAACTGAAAAAATTTAGAAAACAAACAATATATGGCTTCGCTCAACAAGTGGCCACCATTCTGAGGATTTCATCTGTTGTACATCTCCCTTTCCATCTAGTCATCCAGGATAGCTCCTCTTTCCGTTCCTTGGGATGTCTCTCTATTCCTTGCTAGCTTAATAGTTTCCTCGACTCATATGCTGAGTAAGGGCATTCAGAGAATGGGTGAGGCACTCCATTAGGACATAAAGAGCATATAGTCTCTCCACGATTATTGCAAACTAACTTTTTCCATGTAACTTTAGGAATGTTCCCTTTGCAACCTTCTATACATCTTCTGGATTGAGAAGTCTTGTAAAACCAGGAATTGGTCACAAGAGATACCAGCTGCCTCAAAGTACTTTTTGCTGTTGAAAATCTTCCTAGTAACCATGATGCCTGTGGTGTAGCAATGTCCCATACTGATAGATTCTTACCCAAAGTTTATCTTTTTTGTTCCCAAAGATATAGGTGATTTGTTGCTGCTAAGTATCTTCTTTGGAAGTACAAAAATCTGAGACCAGAATATCTGTATTAAAAACAAGACACTTTTAATAAGTTGAACTCTCCCTGTGTATGTGAGTAATTTAGCAGCCCATGTGGCAATTCTGCTGATCATCTTGTCAATCAAAGTTTGGCATTGCATATTGGACAACCTCTTCGTACTAAGAGGTACTCCTAAATATTTGAAGGGAAGCTTTCCTCTTCCAAATCCAAGCCTTTGTAAAAGTTTGCTATTAAGCCCGATGCAGCAGAGAACTTGTGAAAACAATCATATAAGTGTCTAACAGAGGAAGCATCACCTCTTGAGAAGAGTAAAAGGTCATCTGGAAATCCTAGTTAGACAATCAATCCTTGTTTTGGCACATTTTGAGTGATATTTGAATGCCTTCATGTGGCCAAGTGACTTCCCCAATCTACTAAAGTATTCAGAACAAGGACAAAGAGGTAAGACGATAGAGGAATACCTTGCCTAAGTCCTTTTTTAGCTTCAAAAGGTATCATAGGGCAACCATTCAGTAGCACGAAATAAGAAACTGTCTTGACATAAGCTAAGGTCCAAGTAATAAACTTGGTGGGAAATTGGAGGCCATGTAGTATCTGTTAGAAACAAGACCATTCAACTGAGTCATATGCATTTTGCATATCCACTTTTAGCATGCCTCTCAGTGAGATTCCTTTCCTACCATAACCTTTAATCAACTCATGGCTCAAGATAATATAATTTAGCTAGCTTTTAGAACATTTTATTCCAAAGTCAACTTACTGATTTGTTAAAATTTCAGGTTCAACAGCAACGTAGATTATGTGTAGTGGTATAAGAATAAAGTACAAAACAACAAACTTAAATAGAGTAAGTACCCAGATGAACTGTCATCTGATAACCAAAAGAGAAGCAGATCAATTGCTTCTCATTTATTTACAATTGCAACAATAGAACTGAGATTGTACAGACACTAGCTTTTACTGGCCCTTTACCTCCATGAAGTGTTTCTTCAGGAGGAATACCAGAGGTGATTTTGTCTGGCTGATATATAACCAAAGAGGCAAAGATATTCTAGGAAAATGATTTGTTTGGATAATGCACTGATGGATGTACGTCAATTGCAAAAGGAGGATTTACACGGAAGATAAGCACGTTAGCTAAAACAAGGCGAGAACTTAATTTTGTTGATTATGATATAGCTTTGTGTACCTGATGACATTTTGTCTCCTCATTCTTCATTCTGTTCAAGAGTCAATCAGCTTCTGAATTTCTTTTGTTATCTATACGAACTTGCAGAAAAAGATTTGTGAAATTTGCGGTGATGTAGGTTTTCGAAAAGCAATTTTTACCTGCCATCATTGTAAAGATGTTGGCGTGCATCAGTAAGTTCTCCCTCTCAGATACACCTTCTGTTTAGCATGAAAGGGTGGACAATCAGTAGGCAGTCTGGAAGTCATGACTCTCTAATCTGTACTTACTTTATCACCTTGCGTCGTACCTGTATGTTCTTTGTAAACCTAAAAAATACTGTCTGTATTTTTAATGTACACATAGTCCTCCTCCTGTTTTCAAAAGTTCTGCTTTTTCTCTTCTTTCAGGTATTGTGTTCTGGGCTACTTTGTAGCTGCATCAGTGAATTGGTGTTGTGAAAAATGTGATTAAGGCAAGGGGGTTATTACTTCATTACATGGATAGGAAAATGAGTTCTCTTGAGGGATCCAAGATACATGCATCTGCAAAGATTTCTCTGAGTACTCTACCACCGAAGAAACGTATGAGGTATCCTGGTTGACATTGTATTAACTGGGAAAAAGAGGTATTGACCGGAAAAATGAATTATATACCTATTGAAGAAGCACTCAATCTATCATTAAACATAAGAAATATGGATGTCAATGAAGGAAAAGTGTCTTTTCAAGAGTTGTATCAACCAAATCCATGGCGACTGAAAATCAAGGCAATTTAAGCATAACTAGAACTCAAATTTCAAATTTTTTTCCTGAGAAGAGAACAGTGCAGTATTCTTTAGGATCAACAAGATATATGAAACCTTACAATTTTTCAAATATCAGAATAACTGAACGGAGCAAAAAACAAGTACAATCATGTAAAGGTTAAGTGTTCACAAATATCTCTGGTATTCATTACTTGTTCAGATTTATTCCCCTCTTATATTTTTATTCATCAGAACTTTCATTTTCTATCATATACTCTTATTAATTTTTAAAAAAATAATGCCATCAATATAGCTAGTCTAGAGTCGATATTTCTTTCAAAATAGTGATCTCCCTTACACCATCAATATATGCAAATCTTTCCTACAGAACTTTTATGGGGTGGTAAGACTAGCGCTGATTTATAGGGTGGAGTGCTGGCCGATCAAAAATGTCCGTGTTCAGAAGATGCATGTCGCAGAGATGAGGATGCTGAGATGGATGTGCGGTCACACCAGAAGTGACAAGGTTAGGAATGAGGCTATTCGGGAGAAAACTGGAGGTAGCTCCGGTGGAGGAAAAAATGAGGGAAGCGAGATTGCGATGGTTCGGATATGTGCAGAGAAGGGGTGTCGACCTCCTGTTAGGAGGTGCGAGAGGTTGGCTATGGGAGTTACTCGGAGGGGTAGGGGTAGACCTAAGAAGTACTGAGGGGAGGTGATCAGACAGGACATGATGGAACTCGATCTCACTGAGGACATGACCTTAGATAGAAAGTTGTGGAGGTCGCGAATTAGAGTAGTAGGCTAAGTTCCTCTTCTTTTTCCTATTCCTCTCCTTGGTCCTCTTCTTCTTTAATTTATTATCCGCATTTGTATTAGTTTTAGCATTATTATTCATTTGTTCTCTCACTAACTAGCATATATGTGTTAGCTTTAGCATCGTTAATTACTGTCATGTCCTATGCATTTTTTTTCATTTCATTTCATTCCATTTTGTCATATTTAGTCTTTCTGCTTATGGATTTTGAGCTGAGGGTCTTAGGAAACAGCCTCTCTACTTCTATGAGGTAGCGGCAAGGTCTGCGTACAATCTACCCTTCCCAGACTCCACTTGTGGGATATCACTAGGTATGTTGTTGTTGTATACTCTAAGTTGCTCGGACTAGGGTGTAGATACCGGATACGAATGTGGATCTCGAGGTCAAAACCTTCATTATCTATCATCACGACCCAACCTCTTAGGTCATGATGGAGCCTGTTAGATCCCGCCTACAGGCAAACCAACCCGATGTCCACGTCCCCTGTCCTGAATCAATAGCAATAAATATACCAACAACATATAAGTACAACAAACACAACCTACCCAGGACCTGGAAGTCACCTGTACAAGCATCTACATGTACAAAACCAACTATATATACAAGGCTAGTGTCTGAATACTAAAGACGACCCACTAGGAAGAAGGAGATTGCAGAATGACCGAAGTTGCTAATGCTCACCTATGTCTCCCGAATCATTAGCGTACTCCTAACTCAGTGACTGCAGCTAGTACCTAGACCTGCACAATGGGAAGATGCAAAAATGTAGGGGGTGAGTACCAGAAAAGGCAACCAGTAGGCATCGTCAGCTGACCAAGTGAAATAGTGATCATAAATAAAGCCCAAATATATAGAAACTACTGTAGTATAGTAAAATAACCCAGATCAAGGCATAGGCATGTCGGAATCCCTCAACCACAAGAACCAACCGAAATGAAGAATAATGATGGACTGGACCAACCTAAATTGTGAACATCGATACCTACTGACGAAGACTGCGTAGTCTAATACTGCGATTGCCCCCAACTGAGGCATAATGTTGTACACAGTGCAAGGCCCTAGTATCTACGTCTTTAGGCCAACTGTGCCTCCTATAAGCCTAGAAGGTACACCCGCACACAATATAAAACCAACAAATCATCATAGAATCCCTCAGAACTATCATAGAATCCAATAGAACCATCAGAGAGCCTAGCTCTCTAAATCATCAGAACAAGGGTCGGTTGTACGTGGGTGCAAGACCCTAGTGTCTAAGCCTGAACACTCCCTGAGCCCCCATAAGCCTAGGAGGTACACCCCACGCACAATAAGGGTATGAATAGGTAGAGGGGTACAGGTGTCAGTAACAGATGGTATAAGATCACAACCAGTACAGGATATAGTACCACATGGGGCCTCGAACCCCCTAACTGTCACCTGCGGCCTCAAACCCTATAATATCAACGGGGCCTCGAACCCTATAATATCAATGGGGCCTCGAACCCCCTAACTATTACTCAGGGCCTCGAACCCCTAACTGTCACCTGGGGCCTCGAACCCCTAACCATCACTCGGGGCCTCGAACCCCTATAATATCAACGAGGCCTCGACCCCCCTTCCTGACCTGGCCCCTAGTCGGGGCAGTTAGCCAAGGCCAGATGGTCTAACATGTACATAACAATGGGACATATCCCCTGCGGGAGAAAGAATCCCCCTAACACAATCAATAGGACCATAAACCCAAGGAAAATGAACTAGGCCTTGAACCCAAGAGTATCAATCAGGCCTCGAATCAAAGAATAGTAAACTGGGCCTCGAACCCAAGAATATCAATTGGGCCTCGAACCCAAAAATAATCAACTAGGCCTCGAACCCAAGAATAGTAAATTGACCTCTCAAGTCACACTATGTGTATATGTAACAGTGTAGGCTCTAAAAATGCAAGTCTAGGGCAGCAAAGGCTTAAGCGGGGCTAAGGCCCAACAGAAAGCAGCTAACCAGAAGCATCATAAGTACCAATATCACACTACTCAGACCATTGATAAGTATAACAATTATCCAGAGTAACAATAGGTAGCCCAACTCATCAAACAACAAGTATCCAACTCAACAACAGACAATCTAGTTAACTCCCAGGATGCAACACACACCTCACCAATAGAACCATAATCCAGCACCTAGGTAGCAAGGAGAACAGTATGTCGACAGAACCACAACACAGTGCCTCAATATATCATTAGGAGTACGACAAGCAACCAGGGACTAAGTAGGAATATATGTCAACCATGTGGTATACATTTACCTTCAACCTTTAACAACTTCATACACAACCTCAAATGATATCGAAACTAGTTATTACAATAGATAATACTACTACTACATCTAAAACTGACCACAGTCTCAGTTAGCATGTATAGCCTCTAGGTTAATGCTTTCCAAATATATACAGGTACACAATACAAGTTTCAGCTCAGTCTAGGGGAAAGAGAAGCCTAGACTCCTCGGAAGGCAAATTCACGCACTCTGGATCAGTCCACATGAACTTTACCCTATCTGGCGGACTCCAAATGTTGCTCAGCTATCAAAATATAAATTACAACATAAATAAGGCTATCTTAGTTGTAATCTCTCAAGAAACGGGGAAGAATAGGTCAATTGCAATTAAAACGGAGAAAGTGGAGCCCAAGTCTAAAATACCAAACCAACCCCTGAAAAATTTCACTTATGTCACCCCAAGTCCATATCCAAAAATTGAGCACAAAACAAGGCTTAGAACAATCAGAAACAACCCAAAAATAACATGATATCTTTTTTATCGAGTTATAAATATTATACAGCAGCTTTCTCCCCAGATTACATAAGAATATAGTCAAATTAACAAAATCTGAGTATACCACAATGTAGGTCTCGAAAAGTAGTACAGTTATACCCAAATTGTACTTAATTTTGGTAAGAAATGGCCAAGATATCACAACACAAATTTTTCGAAAAGAAAACACAACATGAAACCAGCTATAATTTCATTTTCATACCAAATAGAGCTCTATCAATTAATTTTGACATTGCCACAGCATGCGTCTCGCAAGAATACACAAAATAGCCCCAAATTTCGTCAAATTCTGACTCGAAATGGATAAGAAATCACATTTCAAAATTGTAATATATATAACAACAAAAAAGTAGCCCATTTTTACCTCAAACAGCTGGCCAAAATCAGCTTCCAAAGCTCCTACGGTGTTTCTCTCGGAAAAATATGCAAGTTAGCCTTTTGAATCACCAAATCAGATAAACAAATGAGAGAGAAATTGCGGGTGAAAGTTTTTCTATTGAACTGGATGATTTTGGAAATATTTCCAGATATATACATGATTTTCCCTTTTTTTAATAAACCGACTCCCACGTGGCAGTTCCTCATGGGGCCACTCATCCACCACCTCTCACATTTAGCAATCGCTTAAACTTCATTTCAATGCTCCGGCCTCATCCAGAGATGAAAAAATGCAAACCATATATGAAATCTAATCGAAAATGACATTCAGGACTCCTTGGTGTTGTCGCAATTCCCACCGAAGGTCAATTTATTCCAACATGAATCCCATTTCCCAATATCGAAATCTATCGAAGGGTCAAAATACACCCGAAAGCCCCCGGAATCAAACGAAAGGTCCTCCTAGACACAACTTGATGCTCCGGATCCAATGGTGCGACCAGAGTTTCCATTTAGGGCATGTTTATTGATGACGTTTAGGAAACAGCCTGTCTACTTCTCTGAAGTAGCGGTAAGGTCTGCGTACAATCTCCCCTCCCCAGACCCCACTTGTGGGATATTACTGGGT
>JAOTQJ010194153.1:4128-18318 GCA_025642045.1 Solanum sejunctum
AAGGATGTGTAATGATGCTCTAAGAGGCTTGCTTGGGGTCCCTTCGGGTTCCACTTGCATCATCTCTCATCTAGGACGTAGGATTGGGTCATAACATTAATGATATCCTTATTTATTCTCTTAGTGAGCAGGAGCATATGGACCATTTGAGGTTGGTTTTGCACACTTGAGGGAGAAATAATTGTATGCCATATTTAGTAAATGTGAGTTTTGGTTTGGTAAAGTTGCTTTCCTTGGTCATGTGGTCTTCGGTGATGGTATCAAGGTGGATCAAAAGAATATTGAGACAATGAAAAATTAGCCTAGACCATTGACTACTTCAGATATTCGAAGTTTCCTTAGGAAGATGGGCTATTACAAGAGGTTTGTAGAGGGATCTCATCTATTGCATCTCCATTAACTAAGTTGACCCAAAAAAGCTAAGTTTTTGTGGTTGGATGAATGTGAAAGAAGCTTCCAAACTTTTAAGCATGGACAAAGCCCAAGGTTGTCTTTGAAGAGCGAACATCGACTCTAGTTTTGACCCTACCGAATGGTTCGAATGGATTCATGGTATATTATGATGCTTCTTGGATAGGGTTAGGGTGTGTACTTATGAAATATGGTAAGATAATAGCCTATGCATCCCAAAAGTTAAAGGTACATAAGCATAACTGCCCAATTAATGATCTTGAGTTGGCAGCGGTGGTATTTTCCTTAAAACTTTGGAGAAACTATTTATACGGGGTGTATGTTGATGTTTCTACCGACCACAAAATCTTGCAATATGTTTTCACTCAAAGGGACCTTAACTTGAGACATAGGAGATAGTTGGAACTCCTAAAGGACTACGACATGAGTGTGCAATATCATCATGAAAAGTGAATGTGATAGCCGATTCTCTAATTATGCTATCCATGGGTGGTGTGACTCATATTTAGGAATAGAAGAAGATTTGGCAAAGGATATGCACCAGTTGGCTAGGTTAGATGTTAGGTTGATTGATTCCAATAATGGTGGGGTATTCAAGTTCAACATGGGGCCGAATCCTTAGTGGTAGTTGATGTCAAGGCCAAGAAAGATTTAAATTCGCCATTAACTGAATTGAAGAAGTTGGTTGTTGCTAAGAATATAGAGGTTTTCTCTCAAGAGGGATATGGTGTGCTTTGATATTAAGATTGACTGTGTGTTCTAGATGTGGATGACTATAGGAGGATAATCATGAGTAAAGACCATAATTCTTATTATTGTTTCCATTCAGGGTCTACCAAGATGTATCAGGACTTGAAGAAAGTGTATTGGTGGCATGGTATGGAGAAGGATATAGCCATATTCATGTCTGAATACCCAAATTCTCAATAAGTGAAGGTTGAGCACCAAAGGACCGGCGAGTTGACCCCAGACATTGAGATTGCTACATAGAAGTGAGAAGATGTAAAAATGGACTTTGTAGTTGGGTTGCCTAGGACTCAGAAGCAATTTTATTCTATTTGGGTTATAGTTGACCGAGTGAACATGTTGGCTCATTTCCTACCTGTAAAGGCTACTTTTGGTGCCAAAGATTATGATAGGTTGTATATTTAGGAGTAGGTAAGGTTGCATGGTGTGCTTAGATCTATCATATCTGATCAGGCTACCTAATCTACTTCTCACTTTTTGGAGGTCATTTCAAAAAGGACTTGACACTAAGGTTAAATTGAGAATCGCTTTTCATCCTCAAACCAATTGTATAAGTCGAGTGGACGATTCAAACCTTGGAGGATATGTTGAGGTCTTGTGTATTGGAGTTCAAAAGGTAAATTGGATGATTATCTTCAGCTCATTACGTTTGCCTATTAATATAGTTTTCATGCTAGAATTGGTATGGCATCGTTTAAGGCTTTGTATGGTAGGAGATGTGGATCTCAGTGGGGTGGTTTGAGTTGGGAGAAATGGCTTTGATTAGTCTGTACTTGGTAAGGAGGCTATGGAGAAAGTGAAATTAACAAGGGAGAGACTGAAGACAACACAAAGTTGCTAAAAGTCCTATTCTAATGTTAGGGAGAGGGACCTTGAATTCAAAGTTGGGAATTGGGCGTTTGTAAACCCTCACCTATAAAGAGAGTGATGCGTTTTGGAAAAAAAGGCAAGCTAAGTCCTCGATATGTAGGCCATTATGAATTTATTGAGCGGATTAGGAGTGTAGCATATAGGTGGAGCTACCCTTGAATTTGAGTTCTATTCACCCGATGTTCGATGTATCTATATTGAAAAAGATGGTTTGTGATTCTAGCACTATCGTAACCATGAAAGATATTGAGGTTAAAGAGAACTTGTCTTATGAGGAGATGGTAGTGGAAATATTGGATTCACAAGTAAAAAGACTTAGTAACAAGGATCTAGCTTTGGTAAAGGTACTTTGGAGGAACCAACAAGTGAAAAGTGCTACATGGGAGGCGGAGTTGGACACGATAAAGTGACATCCCATCTCTTCCAATCAACTCAAGTCTAATGTATTAGGCTCTTCCATTTCTAATTGGTCCCAATCCTTCTATTCTTGAGTCTCATCTCATGGCATGCTTACATGTGTATTAAAAATAGTTTTTAAATGTTTTGGATGATTTGAATATGTTTTGGCATGATTTTAAGTAGTTTATGATTTTCAAATGATGAACTATTCATGGTATCTTGTTTTTCGAAGTTTCATGTCAAACCTATCAAGCCTTGTTCTTGCACATTGGGGACGAATGTTCCGAAAGGGGATGATGTAATGACCCATATATCGTACATCATTATAACTTGAAATTTCATTTCGGACAAAGTTTGGACCAAGTGTCATCTCAAGGGAGGTCCACACAGGCAGTGTGAGGTCACACGGCTCGTGTCGCCTCTAGTAAGACAATACTTAGCCTTGGTTTTTTGGATCTTGACCCTTGGTGTTGTGTTACAAGCCAAGGCATGCCATACTAGCACCCCACATAGGTATTGTGACACCACACGGACCATGTGGAGGAGCTCTGGGATGACTTTAGCTTGAAACCCCACCATTTGGGGTTAAGTGAAGTACCACAGATAGTCACACAAGTCGTATGGTATGATACGGGACATGAGCCCCCCTCCTAGTGAAGCTTTCAGAGTGAAAATAATCTAAGTGTAAGATTATAGTCTCATAACTTCTCCATGAAAACCTCCAAAGGATGGGCATGCAGGTGCAACACATGACCCGTGTGGCTTCACACAGTCCATGAAGTCATCCATGTGGTGAACATTGTACTAAAAATTTCTAAGTGTTGGGAC
The DNA here is from genome assembly GCA_025642045.1 of Solanum sejunctum. Taxonomy (NCBI): domain Eukaryota; kingdom Viridiplantae; phylum Streptophyta; class Magnoliopsida; order Solanales; family Solanaceae; genus Solanum; species Solanum sejunctum. Next base: position 7,384 of record JAOTQJ010194153.1, read on the forward strand.
ATGAGTCAAATTTCCAGATTATGCCTATGCGTAATTTGCTGTTTGATATTCACGCTCCAATAAGAAAGCGGTCACTGTCATCAATTAACCTAAGCGATGTTTAGGGTCAAACCCACAAGGAATACAGCGTTTGACTATAAGAATTCACTATCAATTGTTTCGAGCATTGATAACTAAAATCTCTAGATAGGGGGGTTATGATTTAAGAACAAAAATAAAAGTAAACATTATACTATTAAGCAGAGAAATACTCAAATTTAGGGACAACTTGGGAAAGGTATTCCCCAATGGCTCGTTGACTTCATTACCCTAGGTAATATAACTCTAGTTGAGAATTCGCATGCAAGACAGTAACTTAGGTCCTTCCAGCCCTCTTGTGAAGGTGATGGTCAAATTTCACCATCGCGATTAGTCAACAACTATGGTGTGCTAACTAACTATTACCCATTGTCCCAGTCAACCTCCCCTTGGTCAAGTTTGGTTGATTAGATGAGAACACATCAATCGAATCTTATCATATACTTCCCTTTTCCTATTCGCTACTACTTTGGCCGGGATTGTGGTAGTAGGTGGGATTTGGTGTTGGCTACCGCTATACATCAATCAAAATGAAAGGAATAAACAATATATGCAAAACCCCAATCATAGAATTGCACAAAACCTAGGTTATTTCAAGTCAACTACCCATGGTTCCCATAATACCAAGTTATGGTGCTTAGCTACTCATGGCTAAGGCAAAACCAACAAGAGTGCAAATACAATACATAGTTGAGAATTTTACCGAAAGCAACAAAGATAGATAATACCATAAGTTGCAAACCACAAGCTTGATAGATGGAGAATGAATACAATGTGGAATTTACAATCGCCTAAAGTGGGTTTCTCAAAAGAAAATCCAAATCTACATTAAAACCCTTAAATAATATGAATATCTTTTGTCTCAAGTCTAGTCTCTCCTTCTAAATAAACCCTTACAGAAAGTATATATAGTATTTAAAAATATAATCCTAAAAATTACACAAAAGACAACTGGTAGTAGATACATCTCACATGTATAACTCATAGTTTAATCTATGAGTCATAATTGTGATCTCGTATCAGACACTTTACATTTTGGACATGATTAGTATGACCCACTGGTACGAGTCATTGCTTGGGCTACGACTTGTATGCTCCTCTCATAGCCTAGGCCTTCAGTTTTTGGTTTAAAATTTGTCTCTCTTTTTCTTGCTATGAGCCCACCTATATGAGTCATAGTAAGATCTACGACTCGTAGAGTCGCCTTTTAGGGTTGATCTACACTTAGAGTATATCTAATTTTTGCTCTCTGTTCCTTGCTACGAATCACCCTATGACTCACAACTTGGGCCATAATTCGTAGTAAGGCTTGTATGTCTTGGACTTCAGCAAAATCTGTAATTTTCTCCCAAAATTGTGCCAACCTAACTTTTCTACAATACCAACATAAAAACACATACAAACCATAAATAGTTTCATTAAGAACCCACAAAATCTCTTGTTTTAGGTATCAAATGTGTTGTATTTAAGCATATCAACACCCTTAAGTTAGAACTGTTGCTTGTCCTCAAGTAGCGACTCAATCTAAGCAGACAATGAGGAACACATAGTAGTGACACTAATGGCATATACATCACTACATCTAACTTAGGTACCCAACCTTCATTTTCAAAACCATACTGTAAAGCTTTAAATAAAACCAAAACACAAAGATGTATCTATCAATCCAACTATGACAAGCAGTGGAGCATCAACCATCCACAATTATAGGGTTCGTCATATGCCAATCAAGCAGCGCAAATGCCCTTGCAAAAAAGAAGTCCCTCTTGCTCATTCACAAAGCATTTAGAATTCAGGAACTATGTAAGCATTCTCACTCTTACAAATGAAATTCATGCAAAAATGACTAACACCATAGTCTTGCCTCTATACTCAACTTTCAAATGGGTGATACAGTGGATTTGGATCACTTTATGGCTTAATGGCTTGTAATGTAGGCTCATGGGGCTGTCATTTTAGTCAAGTAGTGACTAAAAGCTATCCTTGAACCATGTCTACCAACACTTATACCTTCATAATTAAACTATTCTCACTGAATTCACCCTTATTCTCCTATTTCAATATTTCCCCGGGTGGTTTCTTTCTCTTTTTCAGTTGTGCCTTATTTTTGAACTTATTTTTTCGCAATTCTCTTCAACCCAAGACACTTTTCTTTTATTTTCCCTCAATTGGCTCATGTTTTTTCATTTCTTTATTTATTTTCCAATTAACCACCTCCATTTTCATTACTTTACCATAACAAAGGCCACCCTCAACTTAGTCTTTTAGCCTTAGGTAAAGTACACAATATTTATCCCCAAACCAGGGCCTCCATTTGTAGCCACCCTTAACTTAGGCTTTCAGCCTCAATCAAGGTATACATGTTTAAGTATAGACCAAGGCTAATATCCAGGTACTTCAGAAAACAAGGCTAAACTATCTAGGTATCAAGAAATAATGAGTGTATGAGAGGCTCAATCATTTGGAACAAGGGGTTCACTAACACATTTTGTAAGTCATTTAGGAAAAATGGGCTCACTAGAAGAACAAAGGCCTAAGATTCCTTCCAAATCAACCACATCACCAAACCAATCTTATAGTAATAAGGCAAGTTCTGAGTTCATACATGATATATAAATGCGGCAAAATAAGCTCACAAAATACATGACATTGCATACAGATCAAGTATAGACTCACAGGTAATGCATCAAGCTTCAATTTACCTTCTCATTATCAGAACAATCATCACCAGATAATCAATATGCATGATTGCATCAATAACCAACAATCTCAAAACATTTTTAGGTTACGAATTTTCTCATAAAAATTAAAAAGCATTTAAACACTATGCATACTCCAAAAGTAATACTATTATGTATGTACCAATTATCTACACTACCTAAATATGCCAGTTCAGTAGAAATTTAAACATCTATGAGGAAAAAGAAACACAACAAGAAAACCTTGGGATAAAAATAGTGACTACTCAGACTTCATGATAATTCATAACTTCCCACACCCCACCAAAATAGAATACTTTGTCCTCAAAGTAACGACATATACTAAAACCAAATAATAGAGATGCTTATATATATATATATATATATATATATATATATATATATATATATATACACGCACACACATTAAAAACCAACACTTCAAAACTCAAATCCAAAACAAAAGTAAAAACAACATCCAACATTAAACATGTAAAAATATCCAAAACCAACATGAATAAAACGTTGTCTAATAACAAGAACAAAGTATCCATAAAATAGCAAGTAAGAATTGGGCTAAAAAAATCAAACATAATGGTGCTCAACCACCATCATTTGTCTGATCCTGGGAGTCCTAAGCTACGATCTCTTGCTCTAAAGTCTGGGCTGCAGTGACATGCGAACTGCCCTCTCTTTTTACTATGTACTGCTCCCGATCCCTTTGTATGGATGCCAGAGCTAGAGACTCCTATACCACCTCATCTGGTATTGACTTTTCTCCTTATGTTGCTGCCTCACCATCAGTTCTCAGTCTCCTTCGGCTCGCATCTGGGTCTTCAATTTTGACGGACCTCTACTTGTGGGCATATGGGTGGTCTTTAAATAGGTCAAATATATCATCACTTATCAGTGTCACCATTGATACTACAATCGGGGTTGCTAACATCTACAATAAGTCGGCCTTAAACTTGGTCAACTCCTCTGTCACTATGCTCATGTTAATAAGCAAGGCATTTACAAGCCTCTTCTGGACCCTCTCCTTGAAGGCATCTACTCGGGCATCCACTGCTCTGACTCTCTAATCATATCATGAGCGAATGCCTTTGCCCTCTCCTCTGAGGCCTAGACAGTCTGACTGACTCATGATTGATCTGGACAGCTAGCCTCTATAACTGGAGCTTCGCTGTGGACTCTCTATCCACCAGTTCCTGTAAAGCAATAGCAAAGATAAGAGAATCAACCTGCATAGTAGATGATGCTGGTGCGGGAGTACTGAAAAATGGCATTGGCTCGAGCTCAATAGCTAGAGATGGCTCTATAATAGCTTGGGAGTACTGGTGATGGCTAGAATTTGGTCCTAATTTTGGGGCTCAACCTGGAATGGCATCGGGATTGGAGGACAAGCTGCCTGCTGTAAGGCCACCGGGTTCTCATCACCATTGATTAGCCTGTGATCCATGGTGTGCAGGGCCTCTACATGCGGTTCCAAGTAAAGAGAAACCTATACCCCGACTGCCTTGTATAATTTGTCTATAAGAATTGGGAAAGGCAACACAGTCTGTGTATAGATCACTAACTCGTGGATCTGCTTCATCATAATACGAGCCCAGTCAATCTCATAACCAGCCAAAATTCTAGCTCACAGGACCACTCTCTTTAATGTGATCACATTATTTGTAAATAAGGGCATAATTTGCCAATGGATAGTGGACCACCAAAATATTTGCCTGGAAAGAGAGGTGGGACTTTATAATAGGATCAATGTGGCTGGTGACCCATGTAGGTTCAGCACTTGCCTCACAAATCTAGCTTGCTATCCACCTGAGGAACTCTATTTTTGGCCCAACATCTTTCTCATTCACCACTTTCCTAATCTTCTCAATTTGATTATCAGACTCAGCAGTATAATGGGAAGCTCTGTAGTTTGGACCAAACTAAACCCTCCTAATAGTCTCCTCTAAAATGTCAACAATTTCTCCCTAGATTAGGAGTTCTCGCTACCTTGCCTGCTCTATAGGTTTCTTCCCTCGAGGATGATCTTAGAGAATAGTTGCATAGTTGGCAGCATAAAATTCTCAAACTAGACATGGTTCAAACTTGCCCAACTTCTATGATAGCCATCCAAGCCCGTGACTATTGATCTCTTCCTCCAGGTCAATCACCCTACTCAATTTAGAATTTTTGAGTCTCGATTCCTCATGAAATTGCTGAACATGCTTTCCTTGACCCATTAGTTCCAACCCTTTATCATATATTTCCTTCATGCTTGGAACAGACCATATAGTGTTTGAGTTCTTTACAACGATTCGTAGTTGGCACTACAAGTCGTAGGTGGTTATCGTATGATAAGTGTTAAGGAAGCTCAGGTGACTCGTGCCTCTTACAAGATGCTACTATGACCTGTAGGGTGACCTATGACATATAATGGGTCCTCGTAGAAGAATACAGAACCCACCTATGGTGCCTACAACCTTCATAGAAGAACCAAGGATCATACAAAATAAAACTTAAACATCATCAAAGTAATAAGAATTCATGATCACACAAGCATCCTTAAATCCCACAATATAACAAGGTTTCCCAATTTACATCCTAAGTTACCCCATGATAACAATCTCACAACTCATTCACAATAACAAGAATTCAAGTCAAGGAAAATCGAAGAGTGTTTAAAGATAAGTACACATAAGGGTATAACATTAAGACACCTACCATCAACCCAAAACTCCAAACTTGTATGTTTTCAGCGATTAGCAAATTGTATTCATGAATTACCCCCATACATTCCATATATCATTATCATATTCCACTAACAGAAATAATTACACCATTCACAATCATACAAAAGAATTTAGATTGTCCCCATCCCAATTTCTCACATGCATAAGATCATTTTCTTATTAGTATACTCAAAATCCTCACTAGGCACACAATCATATATTGCATAATCATAACATGAGAGTGTCATTATCAGTCAAGGGACATACCACGTGAGAGGGTGAAGAACTAGAAAAATGCAATGAGAAATCGAAAAAGCGGTTGAATAACCCTAGTGAGTTGGTACCAAAAAATCTCATCAAAAAAATGATGTGGATCGTTGTGAAGATGATTAGAACAGTGACTAAGGGAAAGGAATTTAGGAATTTATGTCAAGTTGGGGCAAAGAAAATGAAATTAGGGGTCAAAATGAATTTCGGTCCTTTTTTTATATCAAACCAATTTATATTTTAAAATTCAGCAAATTGGGTCTATGAAAACCCAACTATGAGTCATATTATGTCCTACGACCCATAGGTCTTGGTCTCATAGCAGACCCAACACTTAGAGAAATTTTAGAATCCATACCTGAATACTACGAACCCCACTTACGACTCAAAGGTGACCCTACAAATTGTAAGGTTGGCTCATAATATGTGTGTCAACTTCAATAAAACACTATTTCCCTCTACAAGGCAGGATTATGAGTCATGGTTTTCACTACGACTCGTAGACCTGCTCACAGAGGTTGCTCCTTATATTATTTTCTTCAACTCTTTAGATTTTAGTCAGTTCCTACAAATTACACTTAAAGATATACCATTGTCTAGAGCAATACAACTGATCCAATGTCTCAACACATCAAAACAAGCATCAAACTACTAGATAACAAGTTAAACAAATGACATAAACTTAAAATAGTCCAAAAATATAAGAGATGCTTGGGTTGTAGAACATCAAAACAAGCATTAAACTACTACCTAAGGAATTAAACAAATGACATAAACTTTAAACAGTCCAAAAATGTAAGAGATACTTGGGTTGCCTCCCAAGAAGTGCCTTGTTTAAAATTGTGGCTCGACCTTATAAGCATGAGTACTCAAAATTCCTTATGGGTTGATGGATTCTCTCCTTTACTCCCCTGGCCTCTTCTCTATTCTCTTTGCCTAGGCTCTAATTGTGTTGCAAGTTGTTCAACCCTATCATCAATTCTCTGTATTGCCATTGCTTGTTGGTCCACCTTATAGTTTATCTTGATCATATCAAACTTAATTTCTTGAAGTTGTTTCCCCTTGCTCACCCACTTTGTTCATCAGTTGTTCAAGAATACTCTCTACTTTTAAAGGATTTTTGGTAGCATATTGTTGATGCGGTAGCTTGATCCAATGAAACATACCATCTCTTTTTAGACTACTAGAGCCTTCCCTGACACGCTAGCGGGAGAAAATAGTTCGTCTTGATATGGCAGGTACACTTGGCTAACTACAAACTATTTGTCCACGCATTGCATGACTTTATTAAATGATTGCCTAAAAAATGTCCAACAATCCCCTCCAAACAAGGCATCAACATGGAATTGTTGTTCAGAACTAAGTGTTTAATAGAAGCTCGCCACTAATTCCTCATTTGGCAAACCATGATTTGGCCTCTTCCCCAAACACTCTTTGTATCTGTTCCAAGTTGCAACTACTGACTCTCCTGGAACTCATTGGAAGTTAATGATTCTATCTCGTAATGGCTCTTTAGGCTCTCTATAATAGTTCATTAGGAAGATCTTTTTTACTTCTACCCTACTAGAGCAAACATCTGATGAAAGGATAGACCATTACTTTGTAGCTTCGCACATAAGGGTCATAGGAAATATCTGATGACCCATGGTCTCCCGCGCTGGGTGTTGTGTTCTGAGAGTTACCCTTAATATTTGCGTAAACTTTTGCAAGTGAACCTAGGGGTCTTCGGACTCCTGCCCATAAAATAAGATACGTCACTGTAATGATTCAAATGGATCACCTGTAATGATGAGCTTTTGTTCAGCCATTGTAATTTGCAGCATATGATTTCTTGTCTGAGTTGAATCTTAACATACTTTCCCTTGGAAACTTGTAACAAAACTAAACAACAAAAATAAAACTAAACGTATAATACAAGAGAATTAAGAAATTAATGCTTAAGCTAACTAATAGTGAAATCAAGTCAAATACTAGTCGTATTCCCTTGCAACAACGCCATAATTTTGTTGTTTGATGTTCATGCTCTAATAATAAAGTAGTCGTTATCAACAATTAACCTAACTAAAGGTTAGGGTCAAACCCACAGGGAATATAGGGCTTGACTATAAGAATTCACTATCGATTATTTCAAGTATTGATAACTAAAATCTCTAGATAGGAGATTTGTGATTTAAAAACAAAATAAAAGTAAACACTATACTATTAAGCAGAGAAAAACTGAAATGTAAGGACAACTTAGGAATAATGTTCCCCAATGTCTCGTTGACTTAATTACTCTAGGAAACATAACTCTAATTGGGAATTTGCATCCAGGATGGTAACTTAAGTTCTTATAGCCCTCTTGTGAAGGTGATGGTTGAATTTCAGTATGGCGCTTGGTTAGCAACTATGGTGTATGAACTAACCATTACATATTGTCCCAGTCAACCTCCCCTTAGTTAGGTTTAGTTGATTAGATGAGAACACATTAATTGAATCCTATCATCTACTTCCCTTTTCCTATTTGTCACTACCTTGGTTAGGATTGTGATAGTAAGCGGGGTTTGGTAATGGCCACCACCAAACATCAATCAAAAAAAATGGAAATAAATAATACATGCAAAACCCCAATCACAGAAATGCCCAAAACCTAGGTTATTTCAAGTCAACTACCGATGGTTCCCACAACCCCAAGTTGTGGTTGCTTAGCTACTCATAGCTAATGTAAAACCAACAAGAATGCAAATACAATACATAGTTGAGAATTTTACCAAAAGAAATAAAGATAGATAATACCACAAGTTGCAAACCACAAACTTGATAGATGGAGAATGAATACAATGTAGGATTTACAATCCCCAAAAGTGAGTTTCTCAATAGAAAATCCAAATATACACTAAAACCCTAAAATAATATAGAGAGAATATCTTTTGTCTCAAGTATAGTCTCTCCTACTCAATAAAACCTCACATAAAGTATTTATAGAATTTACAAACTTAACCACAAAAGTTACACAGAAAAGATAGCTGGCAGCAGGTCTGTCTCGTAGGTATTACAAGTCATAATCAGGGTCTCGTATCAGGCCCTTTGCATTTTAGACTTCATTGGTACAACCCACTAGTATGAGTCATTGCTTGGGCTATGATCGTGTGCTACTCTCATAGTCTAGGCCTTTAGTTTTTGGTCCAATATTTTGTCTCTCTATTTCTTGCTATGGGTTTACCTATATGAGTCATAGTGAGATCTATGACTCATAGAGTGTCCTCGTAGGGTTGACCTCCATTTAGCAGATTTCTAATTTTTGCTCTCTATTCCTTGCTATGAGATTATCCTATGACTCGTAGCTTGGTCTACGACATATAGGAAGGCTTGTATGTCCTTCACTTTAGTAAAATCTATAATTTTCTCCCAAAATCATCCTAACCTAACGTTTCTATAATACCAACACAAAAACACATAAAAATTGTAAATAGTTGCAATAAGAACTCACAAAATCACTTTTTTTAGGTATTAAATATGTTGTATTTTGACAATATCTAAGTAGGTTTGCGAGCACTCCACACAAATCATGGAGTACCACATGACCTGTGAAAACCCCCCTCCCCCCAAGATGACAACATATAATTTTTTCATTTGTTTCATTAATGGCGTTTATGTAAATATAATTTATTCTATTGGCCTTTTGGGAATTCCTACACTATCCAATTTCTATCTAAAGCCTGAACCCTATTTCAATCATTCAAAACTCACTCTTTATATTTTAAGCACTCTCAACACTACTCTGAAAGGAACTCTTGTGAATTCTCAAATTAAGAGCTAGGGAACTCAATTCTTCTTCAACTTCGTTGGGGTTTCCTTAATATTGGTAAAGGTATGTGAGTTTTGATCATTGGTTACTTCCAATCAATGAGGCCCAACCAATTTTCAAGAAATCTAAATGAGCTTTGCTTACTTTAATTTGGGGTGTTAAATGTTATGATTACTTAAATTTCAATAATGAATGGGTTGTATTTATTTATATATTTTAAGATGATTTAAGCTTTAAAATATTGAATTTCATCATTTTTATGAATCTATGATTATGCATAGTCCCTTCAAGGCTTCGATGTAAGCACGGGTGATTTATATTATAGTTTAGATGTGGATTTGGTTATAGTTTTACTTTAACTTCATATCACATTATTGATTTTAGATTGAATCTCAAATACCCATGCCATTCCCACATTTTCCATAACATATGCATTTCATGAGCATGGACTTATAAAATTTTGAAGTAGGTTAAGCCTAATTACGTTTTATGATATGTTTTTGCTAAGATATCTGCTATGACAAGAATGTGATAACATACAGGTCTATGATTATGGGTCTTTGAGCATTTTTTGGGTGCTTGAACTATTTTGTATATGAATGGGTTATTCCTATGCATGAGTATTATGACTATGAAATTATGAATTTAGGTATTTGAGCCTAAATATGAATTATTATGAATGGTGTTTGGCTTTTAAGCAAGGGTGCATTGAAATTTTTTGGCAAAACTTGTACCGATGATTAAGCACCGATAGAAGGAGGCTTCCCTCTCTTTCCTTGAACTACATGCCTAGCATAGGATCCTTTCCAAAATGGGATTGTTCATATGAAAAGATGCCTCCGAAATGGGTTGCCTGTACGGAGAAAGAATGATGTGATGTGATATGATAAACGTGAAAATCCAATCCGAGATGGGGTTGCCCGTAAGGAAGGTTACTTCATACAAAATGGGAAGGTAAAGTGTGGTTTACCGTTGGCTAGTAGACCACCTTTTGACCGATGGTGAGATTTCATTGGGATTCCAAATAATATCTCGCTTGGTCTTACTTATGTCAGTTGAGGTCACATCCCACCTATATATGTGCATAATTTGCATATCATGCATCATGGACTTCATAGTATATTGTATACTACTTTTCTTTAGATATACAATTCTTTCTATATTATGTGCCCTTACCATATAGCGTCATATGCAGGTTTTGGTAAGTTACATGCATAGCATCCCCCAAACTTAGTACATTCAAGTGTACTTATGCATACTCTTGCCTACATGATCTTTAACTATCAATTGTACAACACTTAGCCCGTATCTGTAATTGCTCTTAGTGGTGAGTTCTATCTTCCAAGGAGGAACCACCATCTTCTATCTATGTTGTCTTTAACTT
>JAOTQJ010194161.1:0-21025 GCA_025642045.1 Solanum sejunctum
GGGGGGGGGGGGGGGGGGGGGGGGGGGGTGAAATAGAGATTAGAGAGGTGAATGAAAGAGGGAAAAGAGAGACGGAGAGAGAGTAAGGAGAAATTTGTTATAAAACCTTAAATAGGGTGAGTACCTGAACCCTGAATCTAGACCTGAACCCTATGTTCGGTTCTTCGATTTGGTTTTAGCAAATTTTAGTTTGATTCTGTAATTTTTGGTTTTGAAAAAGTGTACATCATATATCGAACCAAAATATTTTGATTCGATTCTATTTTATTCGGTGTTTTTAAAATAATTTTTTGGTGCAAACTAATAAAAAATAAAATGATGACAAAATCAAAGTATAAGATACTTAAAAACTTAAAATTATGTTAAGTGATGATGTGCTCCTATGTAACACTTATTGTCCTAAAGAAATTATATTTATCTATGTCAAGAACTTGCCCTCCAACTATTGCTTGAGGCAAACAAGTATGAAGACATCCTTTACATGATATAAATCGACAAAAATATGTTTGAATTTCTCTTGAAAAATAATATTTCAAGTTAACTATATGAATTATAAATGTGTTGCTACTTTGACTTGTTTCATGAAAGATTTAATTGCTAATCAATTTATATATATATACATATAATTTTTTGGGTCATATATATAAAATTTAAAACTAAATAAAATTTGGTTCTTCGGTGCACCGAGGTTTTAAGACCCCTACACCGAACACCGAGCCGAAGAATCAAACTTTTGAAAAAATACACCAACACCAAACCAAAAAATTGAAGAACCAAATTAGTTTAGTTCAATCCGATTTTTCGGTTTTTCAGTATTTATGCCCACCCCTAACCTTAAATATAGCTAAGAACTGTAATCTTTTAAAATTATAATTGTGCATAATGAATTAATATCACATTTTTGCCACATTATATATTTTTTTCTTAAATAAGAAGAAAATTACATACGGTACCCTCCAAATATAGTGCTCTTGATTTTTTGTCCTTCTACACCTTAAATATTTTTTAAGCTGAATGAACTTCCTTCAACTTTAAGTTGAATAAATGTATTGCCCGTCCACATCTTAAATATTTTTTAAACAACTCTCTTGCTCAATTACCTCTCAACTTTTTTTTAAATTTATTTTTCTTTTACTTTTTTTTTCTCTTTATTTACTTTTTTTTCAATTTTTTTTCTTTTATCTTTTTATTTAAATTTTTTTCTTTTTTATTTTCTTCTTTTTTTTCCTCTACTTCTATTTTTTGTCCTTTTTTTTTCATCTCTCTCTATACATATATACATAATCATCATAAAAAATAATTGCACTTAGCCAAAACTCAAGCATTTTGAAAGATTATTCAAGTGGACAACTCAATCATTATCGTCAACAAATAATTAATGAATTACAATATGCAAGGTAAAACATAACTCATTATGGGAATTGACGTTTTGCTAAAAACAAAATACGAAAGAAATCATATTACCTCTATTCTACTCTATCTGTGAAGCCTCTAAATATCTCATAAGAAAGTGTCGAGACGAGCAAACGTCTATCTCAAATACGAAAGAAATCATATTACCTCTATTCTACTCTGTCTGTGAAGCCTCTAAATATCTCATAAGAAAGTGTCGAGACGAGCAAATGTCTATCTCAAATGAACTACCAAACCAAGAAGGAATGAAATAAAAGAGTTTCTCCGAATGCAAAGAGGTCTCACCAAAAGTTGGAAGAAATTTGATCTTTAATGATGTGGCTATTGTGGATCTTTAATGCTTGTATCTATATCATGAAAAGATGTAGAATTGAATGACTTTAGTACATAGAATACACAGTATGTAAAATGACTAAAAGGAATCATATTTAAAGATGCTCAAAGGAAAGAATGGTGATGCAACTCAACTCAACTCAACTCAATGATGCATGCAAGTCTCAAGAATACAACAATGCTTTACAAATTACAATTACAATCAAATAAATTTAACTTGGTAAAATAATGATAAATTTACTCTTGCGAGTTTCTCTAATTGACAATTATCACTAATAGACCAGTGATGTTACAATGAACTACTATTATTGCCACATCCTTCTAATACCTTACTAGAGTAAGAGCCGCAATTTCACTGGGTTCATAATAAAAGTCCTCTTTTGGGACAAGTAAGGAGTCATTCGACCCAACAATAGAATCCAATCCTACACTATGTATGTAGTTTATGGATTTTGAGTTACCTCAACTCTACCAAATTGATGCTCAGTACTACTCTTAGAATCAACTCATTATACTTATACACCTATCATGACCCGACCCCTCAGGACGTGATGGCACCTACCTCATCTACTAGTAGGTAAGCCTAAGCCATATCTCAAAACCAAAGGCAATGGACTATTATACAGAAGATAGCTATAGAAGTAAAAGCTGCCAAAATAAGGAGAATAGGTATAAGGCCAAAGAAATAATATACAGGAACCCGCCCCAAGACCTGACATAAGTCAGTAGTCGGACTTCTAATACTTAAAATAAGAGTTCAAGGCTTTTGCAAAATACAATATCCGTATAAGCTATCTTTGAATACAAAAGATAGACTAGGCTAAGTAACAATAGAATGGAAATTGGCAACTATATATGCCTGAAGTACACCCTAATCTCCGAAATCCACAACAATGCTATACAAAAAAAAAATCAACAGGTGGAACTCACACTATGATCTGCAGGAGTTAGAAGTGTAATATGAATAACAAACAAATGGTACCTAGAAGGCATAATCCAACTAAGCTCCACAAATAAGGCAAGTATATATAACATGAAAATGAACAAAGTATAGCACAAGCTTAAGGTAAAAGGTTCAAACAATAAAAATCAAGATAAGCGAGGCAAAGAAAGAAAGGTAAGAAGCATACAAGGGAGAAGCAGGTTTACAATTTGCTAGCAATAAAGAAAGGAAAAAGAGTATAATCGAAATAAATGAGGCAAAGAAGGGAAGCTAAAAATCATACCTGGGAGAAGCAGGTTTACCATTTGTTAGCAAGAAAGAAAGGCAAAAGAGGCTACTCTACAATAGATAAGTGGCAGAAAAATATCAAGAGCCTGTAAACCACCTAGCCACCTAGGAACTAATTCAACTCAACCTAAAAAATTATTGAATTTAGCCAAGGAAGGAACAAATCACTAACTAACAATGGAACACAAGCAAGCACAAATTTTAGCAAACAATAACCAACCAGTATGCCACATTATCGGTAGTACTTGCAACAAACAAATGCCTAATTGGCATTCTATATGAAGAGACGACTAAACAATAAGTAGAAAAGAACATGTCATCAACAGATCAAAAGTGTCAAAAAGTCAAAAAAATCATGTGATACAAGTGGTACGACACTCTTAAACCAATTTAAACTAATTCCATATTAATAGTATGGAAGTCATTCCTTCTGTCCCTCCATGCATGAATGATGAAGCTATACATGTTCACGACCCAAGCCTAGGGCCTAGACGTGACACGACGAATGGAAAATCTGAAGATAACCCAAACAAGCCTCTTAGTATATCTTGTACACATCCTTGGTGCGAAAATGAAAATGAACATCAACAAGAGCCAAGTATAAAAAGGGATATGGAACTAAGAAATGCGGGTCGAAGCATCTGGTTGCCGGGTTGAAGTCTTTCATAAATATAGAAACATAAGAAGAGTTAAGCTCAAAAGCATATACAAACTTAGTATCGAACATCACCTCTACTTTAGAATGGAGAGGGGGACAAGACACTTCCCAGCTTACCCTTATAATAATAAGTATCCAACATAAGGAACAAGTCTCAACCTAACATAAATAAAAGTAGATATTGTCCTTGAAATCAAGGACTCACCAAAACTTTCTTCAAAGAACTGAACTAGTCACGTGGAGGATGATGATCAAAAGGAGCTCTGGTTCCTACATGGTGATATCATGTAGGCATAGAGTATGAGTTAGTACGTTTGAATATACTAAGTATGCGGGTGCAATGCAACAAAGACATAAGCTAATATATTCAAAATGCATAAGATATAGACAATGGGTACAATCTCAATATGTCACATATGATCAATGCTTGTAATAAAACTTGCATGTAAAACATTCGACTTGCATATGATAATATACATATGTGGGAGGAGACCTTAATTTACATAGACCAAGCAACTACAACTTGGAATCTAAGGCATGACACCCCCTCGGTATAGGTGATCGGGCGTGATACCCCTCCGGCGAAGTGTGATCTACTTGCCAAGGCAAACAAAATATGATAAAATGAACTAGATGGATCTATTAGCATAGCAAGGGTAAAATGTATAATCCTATGGTAGCACATAGTTTAGAAACTAAAGACTTTATATAAGGACCCCTTGAGTCGAGCTCCCATCTTAAGCCTCAATCGGTGCTAAGTCTAATCTCACAAAATATTTAAAATAATTATATTTTAATAATAGCATGAGTAACTTGTAAGAGACATGATAACATGACATGAATAGCTCCTTAACATGCTTGACCTCTACTGGTGAGCCTAACTTGAACATGAGAGTAAATAATTATCATACATGATCCCTTGCCTTGACATGAATGGCTCACAAGATGTTAAAATCTTGAAATAGGGCTTAACTTGATACTTGTAAAATTATAGATACTTTTCATAAATTCAATAGATGCTTGAAAGCCCTTCATCATCATGAAATCACTTGACTTGTAAACTATGTAATAATTAATTAACAACTTGAGAATTCTTGTCATGTAATTTTATCAGACACATGGTGGATAAATCATGATACTTGTTCAAAATCATGTAAATCAAGAGTAAAACAAGACGAGTAAACTCAATGCAAATCAACCCACCAATATTGCCGTAAAATTCTTATTTAGGGTAAGGTCGCGCCCCATTTATTTGCAAAAAAATAGGAACCTAGACGACGTTATGGCAAAAACTCTTTTGGGATTTAAAGAAGAGGAAGAGTCGCCGCCTAATGATTGGGTGCATTAGGATACCATTTCTAACCTACAATTAAGTCTATGAGGTCTGAGTCAACCAGAGAACGGGTAAGGGTTCAAGTTATCTCAAAGGGAAGGTGTTAGGCACCCTTCGAGGTTCGCAAAGGCGGATCTCAACCGTATCTCGCATTTATGTGAGGGTGAAAACCAAATAAGCAAGGTCAATGAAATAATCAAATCTTTAGGCATAAAATATTAAACATAAAAGTTTTCACATATAATTAGAACAATAAAGATAGACACACGATTAACATAAAACGTTCATTCTTGTAATATTTTAAAACGAAAAAGTTACATGAAATATAGTAATATAAATAAAAGAAAAGATAATAACCAAGTAAACAAAACAAAACAAAAAGGATAAACAAAATAGTTTATTATACATTCAAAAATAAATCATATATGTTTTATTTACTATCACATGTTGAAAATATATTTCCTCAAGATTTAGAAAAGCTATCACTTACAAAATCTATATCCTAAACAAGTTACAAAAGAAAAAAAAAGATTAGCTATGAGATTTCTAACATGTATTACGATAAATAAGATATAAACTACTCATGCCACAAAATTTACTAATTCAACCAAGCAAACATATTCTCAAGTTGTCAAATAAAATAAAAATTGATAATATTAATGACAAAGGAAAAGGAGACTAACATGGTTCTCTCCATAAAATGCTTAAAGCGTTTGAATAATATCAGCATAAAGAGAAAGCTAATACAAAAATAAATAAATAAAATAAGGACAAGGAGAATAGAAGAACTAACTCGATTGCTTCCAAATCATATGTCTAAAGGGTCTAGGCAATATAGAAGTATAAAAAGGAACCTAATGTGGTGATTAAGAGACTGACATATGGTAAAATGCCAAACTATCAAAAGTTTCATAAAAATAACTAATGTGGAGTTATGAACAATAGAAGACAATCCATAATGACAAGCCAATATTTTGAAAGATCCACTAATAAGTAATATTCTAGTCATCCCTCATGAATTTTAATATTTCACGTGACGAAATAAATTATTAGTAAAATATACTCCACTTTAATTAATCCGATGACAAATATAATGTGATAGATTAAATAAATAATAAATTAACCATATATAAGTTGAAGTTAAAAGAGTGGGATCAGGATGCGACAAGGCTAGTAATGGGTCCAATGCGATGTTACTCCCTTTATTCCATTTTTATAAATCAGCTCTTTTAAATGTCTAAAAAGAGATTTTAAAAATCATAAAAGAAATTATTCAAGAGTACCAAATAAAATGAATCAATATTTTTTAAAGTCATGCCAAACTTAAGATATGAATATTTTGATGTTTGAATTTAATTAAAGTACACCTATAATAGTAAAATGTTATCAAGTTTTTGAGACATTTAAAAGAGTGACTACTAAAATTAGAATAAGAGGGAGCAACAAGTTTGTTTCATTTTTATAAAGCTCTGTGTACTCTTTATACAAGAAATCAGTTATAGCCTATTTGTCTTTCATCATTTTCCAAAATGTACCTGGCCCTTCTGGGAGTAATGACTACACTTGTGCTTCACTTCAAGTATTGATTCCTCCATTTATTGTGGTTGAACTCCAGACGAAGTCATCTCATTGTGTGGTACTTTTTAAATTGACAATGAAGCCTTTTGCTTGGGATCGATTTCACTTGAGCTCGACTTCTCGCATTGGTCTTCACTCGTTGTGATTGGACTTTATATCAAAGAACTTGATATCAGCACCTCTAAAAATCATCAGCTAAAAAGACTTAGAACTAGAACTTTGAGTTTTCAATCTCGCCGCAATAGATATTTCATGGTCGAATTTGGTAGTATTTGGAGGTGGTTCTAATAACAAAACTGATTTGTTGAGAGGATGAATGCTTGGTATTTCTTGATTATCTATATATTTTTGCTTGATTATTTTTTTAAGTTGTCGTGTATGCATGCATTTAGGCTGCCAACTTTTTTTTTTCTATGGGGTTAAGAAGGTTATTGTATGTGTATTGTTGTTCGTGTATGTATCTATCCCTCTTAAGCCTCCGTATTGCTGCACCTATTGTCTTTTTATGAAGAGAAACAAAAAGAGCTGTTGGGGTGGAAGCAAGAAAGGAAAAAGAATAATCAATTCAAGAGAATAAAATTTTCAAAGTAAAGAGATTATTGGAGTGATTTTTGGAAAGATAAGATTCAACACATGGAAGGAAAATCAATTGAGTGAAATTCTTCCAAATATGAAAAGATTTGGCCAAGTTTAAAATTTTAAAATTTGAGATACAATTGGGGCTAAATAAAATTGTACCAAAATATATAATATAAATAACTACTAAATTACTAGGTAAATAAATTTTACTAAATCACTAATTATAGTTATTATAAAATAAAATAAACCAATATTATTTATGGTAAATTAATAACTTATAAAATTCATTTATAAAAAAATAAATTATAAATGCCAAAAGTGAGTAGATAATAATAATAATAATAATAATAATAATAATAACAACAACAACAACAATAATAATAATAAAAATATTTTGTAAATTATGAATACGAAACTATACATTTTTTTGGGAAAAAATAAAATATAAACTCATACAATTAATAAAAATATATGTTTAAATATGCTTAAATAATCGAATAACATAAACGAAGGGTTAAGGTGGGTCAAAATTGGGTGTCAATAGTTATCATGAAATCTATCATAAAAGCTCATAATAGTTCATAGTTCATGCATAGTCTCAATAGACAAAAATCAATTCATGGAATAAGCTTAAAATAAATATTCATGTATAATCAATCAATACTTCATATAACCCCAACATAATTTATTTTCATATTTCATAATAAAATATACCCATAAGTAATACAATTTGAAATCATGCAATTTTCATAAAAAGGAAAGGTTGGGCTTCATGGGTGAAAGGATCCATGGTTGAAGACTCACATACCTTAAACCTTGAATTTCTCGAAATTGAGTTGAGCGGAACTTGAAGCTTGAGATGGGTTCTTGAGTTCCAAAATTGAGCTTGAAATCCTTAAATTTGAATGAGAGATTTGATAAAGTCTTGGAGAAGTTTTAGAGAAGGTTTTGTGAGTTATAGAGTTGAAAAATAGTTGAATATAGAAGATTTCACATTTGAATGGACATGTGGCTATTACCCCAATGCCTTGGACGAAATGAGAAAACTGAGAAAAGTTTTACATTGGTTCGCATTCCAAATACGCAGGCACAACTTACACTACTCCGCGACCCAAGCGCGTTGTGGCCTGGGTGCGAACAACCACTGGAATTTGAAAAAATTAGCAAGTATTATTTTTTAGTATAGGTCTTCTAAAATCCAGGTTATACCCATTGCCCACTCAATTTTTCCCTTGATCAAGAATATGAATTCAGATTTCTGAAATCATGCATAGATTCTGAGAGATATAGAAATTACGATTATTGGGTAATTCCAAAGCATATGAGTGTTGTTTAAATATCTTCCCCTTGAGAACATTCGTCCCCAGATGTCAAAGAACCATGCGTAAGAGAAGTAATTATGAAGATTTCAGCCCGATATCAATGCGATAAATGCACTTAAACATCATTTTCAAAAAGTCTCATCATGAATGTCAAAAATCACCAAAAACTTGTTACCATAAACATGAATACATGCAAAATGACATGAGGGCTGAAACTTAAGACTTTCAATCATAGATAGGACTTAAGTTATTACCTTTGGCTTGAGTAGAGTAGAAGAGGTATATATATTACTTTTTTATGTGCACTTCGGCTTCTCATGTGACACTTTCAACTTGTTGATTCCTCCAAAGGACCTTGACGGATGCTACATCTTTGTTCCCTCAACCTTTATACTTAGGACCTCCTCATAGGTCAAATTATCCTCCACAATACCCGCAACTTCTAAGGAAACTATAGCATTTGGGTCACCAACACATCTCCTCAACAAAGATACACGGAAGACCGGATGAACCATATTCATCTCCATAGGCAACTCAAATTCATATGTAACCTTACTAACTCTCTTCAAAATTCTATAAGGACCCACAAACCTTGGGCTTAATTTTCCTTTATTGCCAAATCGGACCACACCCTTCATGGACGAGACCTTCAAATAAACCCAATCATCCACATTAAAATCAAGATCTCTTCTTTTCACATCAGAGTAAAACTTTTGTCTACTTTGGGCCGTCTTCAATCTCTCCCTTATCAAACTCACCTTATCCAAAGATTTTATGAACGAGTCCAAGCCTAATAAAGTCATCTCCCCCACATTAAACTACCCAACTAGGGATCTACAATGTCTACCACATAAAGGTTCAAAGGGAGCCATGATGATGCTTGAGTGGTACATATTGCCGTAAGCAAACTCAATAAGTAGAAGATGTTCATCCCAACTACCCTTAAACTCCAAAATACGAGATCTAAGCATATCCTCAAGAGTTTAGATAGTATTTTTGGCTTGACCATCCATTTGAGAATGAAAAGCCATGCCAAGCTTGATCTTGGTACCAAGACCCTTTTGGAAGGATCTCCAAAAATAAGAAGTGAATTGAGCACGATGATCTGAAATGATAGACAAGGGTAACCCATACAATCTAACCAACTCATGAATATACCACTTGCCATAATCTTTGGCATCATAAGCTGTTTTAACCAATAGAAAGTAAGTCAATTTTGTTATTCTATCTACAATAACCCAAATAGAATTTAAGTGTTTACTGTCTTTGGCAACCCAACCACAAAATCCATGTTGATCTCTTCCCACTTCTAAGTAGGAATTTCTATGTCTTGGGCTAGGCTGCCCGACCTTTGATGTTCAGCTTTCACTTGTTGACAATTGTGACACCCAGCTACGAACTTGGCAATATTTCTCTTCATACCACCCCACCAATACACCTCCCTTAAGTCTCTACACATCTTTGTAAAAGCAGGATGAATATAATAGGATGAATTATGAGCCTCTTCCAAAATCAACTTCCTCAAGTCATCAACATTAGGCACACACAACCAACCTTAGTACCTAAGGACACTATCTCCCATTTGAAAAAAACCTCCACTTTAACATCCTTTACCAAGGCCTTCAACTCTAGCAAGGCAGGGTCAAGGTCTTCTTTTGACTTGATTTTCTTAATCAAAGAATATTTGGAACCTCAATAACTATTACACCACTGTTATCAACTTCATTCAACCTAACCACCAACCTAGCCAATCGGTGAAATTCTCTAGCCACCTTCTTGTTATCGACATTAATATGAGCTAGCCTACCTATGGACACATGACCTAGAGCATTGGCCACAACATTAGCTTTGCCGGGATGATAGTGCACACTCATGTCATAATCCTTAAAGAGTTGTAACCACCTTCTTTGTCTCAAGTTAAGATCTTTTTGTGTGAACACATGTTACAGACTCTTGTGGTCGGTAAACATATCTATATGAGCCTCATACAAATAATGACGCCAAATTTTCAAAGTAAACACCACGACCACCAATTCAAGATCATGGGTGGGATACTTTTGCTCATGCGCCTTAAGTTTCTTAGAGGCATATGCTATAATAACCTTGATATTTTGCATCAAAACAAACTCCAAACCAATAATTGAGGCATTACAATAAACCACAAACCCTTCTAATCCTTCCGGTAGAGCCAAGATAGCAACAAAGATAATCTTGTCTTTTAAGGTTTGAAAACTCTTTTCATATTCATCAGTCCAAATAAATTTTTCCTTCTTTTGGGTCAACTTAGTCATAGGAGAAGCAATAGAAGAGAAACCATTCACAAACCTCCAGTAGTAACCCGCTAAACCCAAGAAACTCCTAATATCCATCGGAGTCAAGGGTCTAGGCCAATTCCTTATCACCTCCATCTTCTTAGGGTTTTAATTCCATCACACGACATCACATGCCCTGGAATGCAACCTCTTTCAACCAAAATTCACATTTTTCATATTTAGCAAATAATCTCTCCTCTCACAAAATTTGCAACACCACCCTCAAATGATTCATATGTTCTTCTGCACTTATGGAATAAATCAATATATCATCAATAAAGACCACCAAAAATATGTCAAGGTAGGATTTAAAGACCTTATTCATGAGATCCATAAATATTATCGGTATATTAGTCAAGCCAAAAGACATTACCACAAACTCAAAGTGCCCATACCTAGTTCGAAAAAGAGTCTTAGGAATATTGCACTCCCTCACTCTCACTTGGTGGTCTCCGGATCAAAGATCAATTTTAGAAAAATAACTAGCCCCCTATAGTTGATAAAAAAGGTCATTAATCTTTGTAGAGGGTACTTGTTCTTTATAGTGACTCTATTGAGTTACTGATAATCAATGCACAATCTAAGGAGACCATCTTTTTTCTTTACAAGCAACACCGGTGCAATCCAATGTGACTTGCTAGGCCTTATGAAACCTTTCTCCAACAAACCCCTCAATTGATCCTTCAACTCCGCCGGGGCTATACAGTGAATCAACCATATCAAATTCAACAAAATCACAAGGTAAGACTTTATACAATATGAACATGAGACAATCTCTATAGACTCTTTTACCAATGAGGGTAGACACTTCATAAGGTTCATACAACAATTAGAGACACAGATGAAGCCTTTTGGCAACAAAAGGAGTAATGAAACAAAGAGTGGCACCTGGATCTATCAATGCATACACATCATAATAAAAAACCTTCAACACACCGGTAACAACATTAGGCACCTCATCGACTCGTTGCCTTACTTGAAGAGCATAGAACTTATTTTGCCTTGGAGCAGTCCCTTGTTGACGTCCCTTTGTCCTTTGACTCGCATTAGCACCTTGGCCTTATGGAAGACCACCTTTACCCCTGTTTTGAGCACGAGGACAATCAATAACCTTGTGACCCATCTCACCACAACGAAAGCAAGCGTTAGAATTTTTCAAACATAGACCACCATGGTTTCTCCTACACCTTTGGCACTTAGGATTTGTCATCCTACCATTCCCACCTTGAGACCTTGGGTTATACACCCCATCATTAACAAACCTCTTGTTAGGAGAATTGGAGGACACTTGACCTTGGAACTTGTGACCTTGATGAAATCGGCCACCCTTAGAAACTTGGAAGCCACCCTCAAACCAAGCCTTCTTGGACTCTCCACTTCTTCTCTTTCTAAATTTCCTCTCTCAAGTTGTTAGGAATATGTCATGAGTTGAGAAAGATCCATATAACTTACAAGCATTGTGGTATGACACTCTTTATTTACCAAGTCAGATACCTCGACACAAACTTGTTCATTCTACCTCTAAGGTTGGCAACCAAATGAGGAACATACTTGAAAAGCTTGTGGAATTTGAGGGTATACTCCCTCACACTCATGGAACCTTGATTAAGGTTCATAAACTCCATCATCTTAGCCTTTCTTAACTCGATAAGGAAGAATGGTTGAGGAAGGTGGCTTTGAACTCCTCCTAAGGAATGACATCATTATTTATCCTCTCTAATTTTTATTGAGTAAACCAAATTTGGGCCACACATTTGAGTTGGTAGGCCACTAATTCCTCCTTCTCCTCTGAATTTACCCTCATGATATATAACATCTTATACACATCATCGATAAACTCTTAGGGATCTTCCTCCG
The DNA here is from genome assembly GCA_025642045.1 of Solanum sejunctum. Classification (NCBI taxonomy): domain Eukaryota; kingdom Viridiplantae; phylum Streptophyta; class Magnoliopsida; order Solanales; family Solanaceae; genus Solanum; species Solanum sejunctum. The sequence goes on from JAOTQJ010194161.1 coordinate 12,617, forward strand.
CCTTGGACCCATGAAACTCCAGAGGGTTCATCCTTGTGAAATCCCTCACCCTTGAGGCTGGAGTAGGATCATGAGGAGCTTGGGACCTTTGGTTCACTTGGTTGGTCATAGCATGGGCCAATATAGTGATGGTATTCCGAAACTCATCTTAGGTCACCTCTCCATCTTGAAGAGCGGGAGGGATCGGTTTCTCCTCAGGTGTATGGGCTCCCCTTAGTCTTCCTCCTGATAGTGACATGATCTAGAGGAGCAAAGATCATTCTTTAGGGGGGAAAATCCTTATCTTTACATCTAAAGCATGACATAGATCATGAAGAAGTAAATCATTTCCTAAAATGCCTCATAGCCTCCTATTCATAGTTGTGGCGTGCTTCACAACCATGAATATGACTCTGCTTGATGCTGTGTGTTGTGTTTTCAAGGACCATTAATAACCTATCTCTGATAGAAATCTTGTCACGACCCAAGCCTAGGGCCTAGACGTGATACGGCGAATGGGAAGTTCGAAGACAACCCAAACAAGCCTCATAGCATATCTTGTACACATCCTTGGTTGTGGAAATAAAAATGAACATCAACAAGAGCTAGGTATAAAAGGGATACAGGACTAAGGGAAGTCCTTAATAAAATTTAGAAATATCAGAAAATTCAAGCTCAAAAGAATATACAAACTTAGTATCCAACATCACTCTACTGTAGAATGGAGCAGGGGGCCAAGACACTTCGCCGACTCACCCTCATAATAATAAGTATCCAACATACGGAACAAGTCTCAACCTAACATAAATAAAAGTAGATATTGTCCTCAAAATCGAGGACTCACCAAAGCTTTCTTCAAAGAACCATACTAGCCACATGGAGGAGGAGGATCAAAAGGAGCTTCGGTTCCTACATGGTGATATCATGTTAGTATAGAGTATGCATTAGTACGTTTGAATGTACTAAGTATGTGGGTTACAATACAACATAGATATGAGCTAATATATTCAAAATGCATAAGATATAGACAATGGGTATAATCTCAATATATGTATGATCAGTGCTTGTAATAAAACTCGCATGTAAAACATTTGACTTGCACATGATAATATACATATGTAGGAGGAGACCTTAACCAACATAGACCAAGCAGCTATGACTTACAATCCAAGGTATGATACCGCCTCGGTACAAGTGACCGGGCATGGCACCCACCAGCGAAGTGTGGTATACTTGCTAAGGCAAACCAAACATGATAACATGAACTAGATGGATCCATTAGCATAGCAAGGGTAAAATATATAATATTATGGTGACACATAGTTTAGAGACTAATGACTTTATATTAGGACCCCTTGAGTTGAGCCTCCATCTTAAGCCTAAATCGGTGCTAAGCCAAATTCTACAGAATACTTGAAATAATTATACTTTCATAATAGCATGAGTAACTTGTAAGAGATGTGATAACATGACATGAGTAGTTCCTTAACATGCTTGACCTCTATTCCTAACCCTACCTTGAACATGAGAGTAAATAATAATCATACGTGATCCCTTGCCTTGACATGAATGGCTCACAAGAGGTTAAAATCTTAAAATAGGACTCAACTTGATACTTGTAAGATTATAGATACTTTTCATGAATTCAATACATGCTTGAAAGCCCTTAATCTTTATGAAATCTCTGTACTTGTAAACCATGTAATAGTTCATCAACAACTTGAGAATTCTTGTCATGTAATTTTATCAAACACATGGTGGGTTCATGATACTTGTTCAAAATCATGCAATTCAAGAGTAAAGCAAGAAAAGTAAACTCAATGCAAATCAACCTATCAATATTGTAGTAAAACTTTCTTTTGGGGTATCTTGTAATCCATTACAAAAGTTCATAATAGTTCATAATTTATAGTTCAAATCATGCATAGTCTCAATAGACGAAAAGCAATTCATGGAATAAGCTTGAAATAGATATTCATGCATAATCAATCAATACTTGATAAAACCCCAACATAATTTATGTTCATATTTCATAATGAAAGATACTAATAAGTAATACAACTTGAAATTATGCAATTTTCATAAAAAGGAAAGGTTGGGCTCCATGGGTGAAAGGACCCATGGATGAAGACCTATATACCTAAAACCTTGAATTTCTTGAAATTGAGTTGAGGGGAACTTAAAGCTTGAGATGGATTTTTGAGTTCCAAAATTGAGCTTGAAATCCTTGAATTTGAATGAGAGATTTGATAAAGTCTTGGAGAAGTTTTAGAGAGGGTTTTGTGAGTTATAGAGTTGAAAAATGGCTAAGTATGGAAGATTTCACGTTTAAATGGGCATGGGACTATTACCCCAATGCCCTTGGATGAAATGAGAAAACTGAGAAAATTTTTACGCTGGTTAGCACCGCAAGTGCGACATGGACCAAACACACAAGCATAATTTATACTAGTCTGCACCCCAGGTGTTGCGGCAAGGGCGCGGATAGCTACTAGAATTCAAAAAAATTAGAAAAAAATTATGCTTCGCTATGGGTCTTCTAAAATCTAGGTTATACCCATTTCTCATTCAATTTTGCCCTCCGAGTAAGCATATGTAGTCTGATTTCTGAAATCACGCATGAATTTACGATTATGGGGTGTTACAAAACACATGCGGGATATTTCAACATGACTGAGATCATATCACAAAAGCAGCATGAATGAGAAACCAGTGCAATGCATACTTCCCGAGTATCCAAATAAGACACACAAGGCTAGTACATCAAGTCGTTATGCTATATATGAAGGCTGAGAGAACTAACCTGGTGTTCAATTACTTCTCGAACAAATCCCCGGATCAATAATATAGAATAACTATAGCCTAATAATAGAAAATAACTATAACCCAACAAAATATTACCATCAAATAACTAAGTATACTACTAAGGGATCTCAACAACTCAATTAAGCAAGGGGGAGAAACATCTCTTGTATCGATGCCTTACCCTAAAACCATAATCTCTAGCCTAAAACTAAGAGCAAATAATCCAAACTTATGGTTATGGTGAGCCTCTAAAGTCTCAAACAACACTAGCTCAAGCATTCTATAAAAGTTAAGCCTTATTGGAAGCCATATCTAACAATGAGGGCAAAGGGTTCAAATCAAAGAACCTAAGGCTCAACCTAATCTAAGTCCACCCACATAAATCTTGAAAAGGATTATTCTCTCTAAGTTATGACAAACCACAACTCTAAGCCTAAAACTAAGGTCTCTGAGGAACTATTCTAATATACGGTTTACCCAAAAATTATGAAAGAGGAACCCAATGGAAGAAAGAGGAATACCAAGCCGATATAAACCAAATTTAAATAAAATTTATCATAAAAAATATCAAAAAGAGCTTAGTAAAAAATAGAAGCCACTGCCTACCTCGTAGCCCATCATGCTTGTTCTAAATCTACTTTATGACTTATATCTGTACGTGCTTCACCTCCAAATACTACAACACTATTGAAATATTGATCAATATGTCAATACGAATATTTTGATACCAAAATCATATTTTTCGAAGGACGAACCCAAAATAAGGTCTAAAATAGGATTATGGGACTTGCTATAGAAATACTAAAATCAACTTTGTAAAAAAGTTATAAATGCATTCTTTAGCTTATACTTCAAAATGGAGCACAATTTGATACTCGAAAATGGGAGAAATGAACTCATACAATAAAAATTTAATTAAAAGGGAATCAAGAAGAGGATAACCCATTTTGGCAGGAGTTTATCTCAAACCTTACATGCTTCTCTGCATAATCCCACATGTACCCATGATCAATACAAGACTCTAGGACTTAGAATCTCCTCAATTAAAGCTTTATAGCTTTAGAAATAGCAAATGAAGAAAAGGGGTTAGGGCTAGTGCAGACCAATCTTTATTAAAAGACTAGACTCCAAAATGCCTCCATGAATGCAACCATAGTGGACCGTGAACAAAGAAGGTTAGGCCCATAGAACTTTGTGAATATGGAGACTAACTCATAAATGCACAGTGTTAACTACCAGGTCTCTAAGATTGTAATGACCTAGATCTTAAGCTAAGACCCGAGTCGCTCCTCCTATGCATATATGCTCAACTTGATGACTTCTAATGGGATGAAATCAGTTATTAGGTATTTAAAGTGTATTGCAGGGTTATAAGACATCTCTTACATAGAGCCAAGTCCAAAGAATTCCAATCAGGTAAGTTTCAGTATAAGTTCATACAAAGGTAAACTTCAAAGGGACATATCTCTTAGCACATAAGAAATTAGGTGACTTATTACCTTCCAAATTAAATGTCATTAGCTTTCCTATGCATCTGAGTTTTGTTTATTTCAATTTCGTAATAAAATATTTTGACCATTTTACTGAGGCTTGTTTGGGCTATCAAAAAGGGAGATGGTTGGTTTGATAGCCGAGTGGCTACGAGAAGCTTCAAAAACTATCAAAAAATATGGTTAAAGGGTCCCATTTGATGTACCGCTGAATGATTCAATGATAGGACCCTTGGATCATTAATTCTGCTATTGTGACTTATTAAAATGTCATTTTTTACTCTTGATGATTCTTTTACATTCTCAAATGGGGATTTCAACCCATTTAACCTAAATACACCTTCCTAAGCCTATTTTCATGTCGTAATAACCTTCTCATTCATCATTCCAAATATTTCTCTCAAGGAAGATGAGCTAAATCCTCCATTGAAGAACAACCTTCAATTTCTTCCAAGTTTTTCATCAAATCCAAGATTTTCTTCATCCTTCTCTATTTTGCTCTAAGATATGTGAATTTCTTCATCTGTGTGTCCTTCCACCCATGGAGTCCAAAATCCTTTCCAACCCTATCTTTAAATTTAAAGATTTATTTTATTATGGGTATTTCATATTCTTAATTATATGCATGATTCATGCTAGAAATTGTTATTTATTGATTTAAAACTCATGAAATGGGTTGGTATTTATGAACCCTTTATATTACTACCTTTGGTTGATGATTTCTTAAATGAGTCTTATTAAATCTTTACCCAAATATTATATTTTGGTCTAAATCATAAATATTATGTTCAAATGAGTTTGTGTTGCCATTTCATGGCATGAGTTGATGGATTTTGGAAAATGCCCTATCTTAACTATTATGGGTCTTTGAATCTCATTATGAGTTATTTAAATTATGGTTTTAAATGATATATTCTCATGATAAGTATGCAATATTATGAATATTGTGAATGATTAAGGGCTACCAAATATGTTATAAATCCATGAAAATATTATGAAAATTATGCTATATTATTGAGCCTTTTATAATGGTATGATGCAGTGATTCTAACGAGCTGCTCCTATTATGATATTAAGGTTTACAATCTTATGCATAATATAATTATGATTATGTATTAAGTATTCCTTGGAATGTTAACTTAGCATCGAGAAGACCTTGGTAGATTTTCATTATCCCCTAACTTCTTGCCAGTGTAGGCTTATGATTTACTAATGGATTCCGTATAGGTCATGTTGCATGATTCACTAAAAAGGATAGATTTCCCGTAAGTTACATGTAAAATAAGAATAAAAATAGGAAAGTTCTTATAAGACCCTTGTTATATATTAACTGAAATGGGTAAAGTCCTTCTAATGCATTTGTAAAGCACTCTCCAAAATGGGGAAGTTACCGTAAGGTAAGATATGATTTACCTTGGCAAGTAGATCACTCGTTGTCTGATATGGAGAAAAAGTTGAGATTCCATGTAGTAGTTCACATGGTCTTAAGTTTTGGTTAAGGTCGCACACATATGTATGCTATGTTATGAGATTATGTTACCTTCCATGCATGTTTTGACTAAGGCATTGATCATTCATGTCATATTGAGCTTATTCCCTTGCATATGATCATGCATCTTGACTATTATGGCTTATGACTTCCTTGTTGCATTTCATCTTACATACTTAGTATATTTAAAGTATTAACACATACTTTTTACCTATATGATCTAACCATATAAGGATCGGAGCTCCTATTCATCCACCTCCTTGTGGCTTGTACGATTTCTTAAAGACTTGCTTATGGTGAGTCCTCCATTCCGAGGACAACATCTATTTTTCTATCTTACTTATATTAAAATATTGTTACTTTGTTATTTACTTTTAAGGGTGAACTTGGGACATTTGTTGGCCCCATTCAACTCATGACTAAAGGTATTGTTGAATAATATGTTATGTATGTCTTATGCGACACTTATGTATCTATGGGGACTTTCCCGTAGTCCTTATCCCATGTTTTTTTGTTGCTTGTGGTTATTGACAAGATAGTGAAATTCCTAAGTCCTTACTTCCCATAAACTGCATCTCATATCCCCATTCCTTTAGACTTACTTGATGTGATTGAACAGTGGGAATTCCTTATCCCTTGTCCCTATAGAGTATGTCCTAAGTCCCTAATCCCCCTAGTACTACTTATTGATGGTTAAACTATGCTTCTTAACCAAAGATGTGCTTATGTATGCTATGTCATGCCTAGGCCCTAGGCTTGGGTCATGACAAGCTTGGTATCAGAGCACTAAGTTTATGAATGGTCCTTGAAAATCCAATATACCTCGTCAAATAGAGTCTTGTTCATAGTTGTGAAGCGTGTCACGACTATGAATAGGAGTCTATGAGGCATTTAGGAAATAACTCACTTCTTCATGATCTATGTCGTGCCCTTAGAACTATTCCTAAGAATTTCTTATATCTAATGAATACTTTTGCCCTTCTAGATCATGCCGCAAAGGGACCCTATTCCTAAAGAGGATCAAGCCCCTCAGGCCCCTCAATCTCCCCAAGAAAAGGTATTTACTCATTCCAAATATCAGAATATTATCACCTTGTTAGCCCAAGCCGTAACCAACCAAATCAACCAAGGGGCCCAAGCTCATCATGTTCCTACTCTAGCGTTAAGTGTAAGGTACTTTACTAGAACGATTCCTCCAGGGTTTCAAGGCTCTAAAGTGGAGGAATATCTTCAAGAATTTATTGATGAGGTATACAAAGTCTTAGCCATCATAGGGGTAAGCTTATAGGAGAAAGCGAAACTAGTGGCCTACCAACTCTAGGGCCTTGCACAAATATGGTTCACCCAATGTGTAACACCCTTCAAGCTTGTTAACTTGGGAACTAGAAAGTTAAGAAAGTCAAAACTGGTTGGGAGTCACAAGCCAATCCATAGCTCATGGATGGGACCATAGGTTGTGGAAAGGTTTCTTGGAAAGAGGCCCAAAAGTTAGGAAATTTCTGAGTTTTTTGAAATAGTTCCATGATTAACAGGTTTCGCTGCCAATGAAAGCACGACTCGTGGATCGCATCATCAAAGTAACCTCTGAAGCATGGTTTTTCTAAGTATGGGGAGTTCTAATGAAGGGCCTTATGACTCATGCAAGGAAAAATGGGTAGTCTCGCATATGTGTAGTATGAGAAGTGTCAAATTCTAGCAACTTAGAATTTTGTGTCATAAGTCCTACGAGCCATAGCACAAGCCATAAGTGGAACCAAATCCTGTGGACAGGTCTTGTGGATGGCTCTGGCAAACTTTAGTGAAGGTTTTTTTAGACATTATCAATTCATTTAACTCTTAAATACGTCATTTTAGCCCTCTTAACTGTCTTAACCGACCTACTTTCTATAAATTCTATTCATTTTATCTCATTCACTCTATTCATTCTATCTCATTCACTCTCTAAGACAAGGATTCCATTGATGCTAGGGTTTGAAGGTTTGGCTTAAGAATTTTCAGAATTTCATCCTCAAGTCTAGGGTTTCACTCTTGAGGTATATGTAGGGCTTCATTCATGCACTAGTTTCATCCATGAAGCCCAATCATAATCTCCTTTTTTTTAATCAAAATTTCATGATGATTTCTTATGGACTTTTATGCTATGATTCTCAATGCATGATTCATGAATATTCTCTCTCTCTCTCTCTCTCTATATATATATATATATATATATATAATGAAGAATTACATGATTTCTACGATCTCCCAGTAGAAGTATATGGTTTCAAGTATGTATGATTAGGGCTTGATGAATCGATGTGAGTTCTTTTACTAATGAACCAAATTAATTTTAATTGCATGTTTCCTCTATGAATTTCATTAAATTACATAGTTCTGACTTAATTGTTCATGGATCCACACGTGGTCCTACTCTCCTATGATGAAACTATATTTTTCATGGATATGATCCTAAGTATGTAAAGATGTTTTGGTGACAATGATGATGATGTTATGATGATAACGATGCTATGACAATGAGAGTGATTAAGACCCTAATATTTCGTGATGATGATGATGAGAAGGCAAGAAGTTTACTCACACTATGTGAAAGGTTATGTAGATGGACTACTCCTATCATGACCCAATTCTAGGGACTAGATGTGACCC